>WNGS01166695.1:86643-100626 GCA_020271785.1 Procambarus virginalis
CTGACCAAATTAAATTCCAAAGAGTAACGAAGGAGACTACAGCCGAATTGAAAGCAAAGGTCAACAAATGATCGAAACTCTGAACGCCAAGAAATCTGGACTCCATGCCAATGATTATTAGAGAACAAACCTGGATACGCATATGGAAATGTCAAGACACACAAGCCTGGAAACCACTTCGGCCAATCATCAGCCAGATACCCACACCTACGTACAGACTGGCGAAGCGACTCAACGGCTTGCTGACTCCTTATGTCCCTTGCGCCTTCAGCCTGAAGTCTCCAAAGGAATTTGTTGACTTACTGCGGGGAACACGGGCCACAGGGATAAGAGCCGGTTGGACGTAGAATCACTGTTTACCAACGTACCTGTGATGAAACAATCGGGATGATAGCGGACAGAGTGTATCGTGATCCAGCTTGTACTCCTCTTGACATACCAGAAAGCATTCTAAGGAAACTACTCCAAGCTTGTACTAAAGAGGCACCCTTCTCGAGCCGGATGGGCACATGTATAAGCAAGTAGATGGGGTCGCCATGGGTTCTCCCCTAGGTGTCCTGTTTGCGAACTTCTACATGGGTACCATCGAACAAAAGGTCTTAGTCGATATGAACTTGAAACGGCCATATACTGCAGGTATATTGACGACATTTTTACACAGGTACCTAATGTCAGACATCTGCAGGAGCTGAAGGAGGCATTTGAGCAGAATTCCGTGTTGCGTTTCACTTACGAGATGGAGAAGGATGGGAAACTACCCTTTCTAGATGTAACAGTCATGGAAGGACGGAGGTTTCCACACTGCAGTCTACACTAAGGAAACAAACATAGGAATGTGCCTCAATGCCAACAGTGACTGCCCAGACAGGTACAAGAGGAGTGTTGTTAACGCTTATGTCGACCGTGCTCTCAGCCACAACTCAGGATGGAAGCAAGTCGATGAAGAACTCTGTAGGGTAAGGCAGGTCCTAGTCAAAACGGCTTCTCCAATGGTTTCGTTGAAGACATCATAAGAAGGAAGGTGAAACACCATGCAACCTCTGAAGAGACAACTAACACAACACCTGTACCCCCTATTAGACTATTTTACAGGAACTTCTTTTCCACAGCTCATAAAACGGAGGAAAGGGTCCTGAAAGATATTGTTAATAGAAACGTTATCCTACAGACAAAAATCAGAAGATACAATTGACGATTTACTATAAAACCAAGAAAACTGCCAACCTACTCATGAGAAACTCTCCAGACACAAAGCAGAACGCTTTGAAAGAGACCAATGTCGTCTATGCCTTCAAATGCCCACTTGGGGACTGTAAGCCTCAAAGAACTCAGTATATAGGCAAGACAACAACATCTCTTTCCAGGCGATTAACGATGCATAAGCAACAGGGCTCTATCAAGGAACATATAATCTCTTCCCACAACCAGACCATCACCAGAGAAGTCTTAACAAAAAACACGGAAATCATCGATAGATACAGCGATAGCAGGCGGCTTGATATCTGCGAGGCACTACACATTAAGAAGTCAACACCAGCAATCAACAGCCAATTAATGCACAATTATATTCTACCACTTCAAGACTCGGCTCCAATATAGAAGCATCAAGAAATATGGGCAATAGGCCCTCTGCAGTTACTTCCATTCTTCCCTTAGCTTATACCCATTCTGGCTGTGTTGAAAGTTTGTTTCACCTCATCCAAAACTATTGTAACATATCACCTCACCGAAATGCAGTATAAATGAAAGCTATTTAAACTCTGTTTAGTGTTAGTTGTGTGTGTGTAACATAAAGTCTTTGAAAATGTAATAAGTTATTACGAAACGCGTTCTAGCGTCACGTCAGACTAGAAATAAAAATGAATTTTGAGAACTGATTTTTCAATTACCACCGACAGTGAAAAGAAATAAAGAAATATAGAGAAAATTCGTGTTAGAATTAATAATGTTACTTTTTCGGTCATATTTAATAATATATGTATACTAAAGATGCTACCAAAATATACTAATATATATATATATATATATATATATATTAATATATATATATTATATATATATATATATATATATATATGTGTGGCAAAGTATATAAAGAGTTTAGGGATTTATTTTATAAATTAATTCCAACATGGGCAAGAACCCAATGTGGTCAAGTTACTTCATTTTACTGCAAATCTAAGTGTCATTTTCTTCAGGCGGTGTGTGTCGGGCAGGCAGCCTTTCACCATGTTGCCTTCCACAGTGTCTCAATGTTCATAATGTTTTGGTACTGACAAAGGGTTGGAGCAGCCAAGCTACACACATTTGCTGGCATTCACTGATGAGTTTACACGCGGACATGACAACCCACTCTGTACCAACACTGCCGCCGCGCGTCTCTCAGCTCCCGAACTTTCAGGAAGTTGCAGCAGGTGTTCATGGCGCATTGAATCATCTCAAAGTTGCTGGGAGAAGTGATGTTGGTGACGATCATACAGTAATATTCGTGAAAGACTCGGAGATCAAGGCACCCGTTACACAAGAGGAGCCAAGTCGCTACGATCATGATGCTGATGAAGCACTCGCGAACAACACCCAACTGAACATTCCAATAATGGGTGTAAGTGAAGACAGTGTTGTGCGGGCAGTTGCGACAAGCCATAACACAGTGGATGATATTATGATGAGAACAAGTGTACTGAACGTCTCTTCAGGCCCACATGAGAAGCACATCCGCATCAACAGAACTTTAGGAAATATTCACACGTTAATGAATATGACTCTGGCAGGTCACTCACAAGACGATGAAGAACTAGTGAACAGTGATCACATGATTGTAAACACCAACACTAACATCTTAAGGCGTAATTCTGCTCATGTTAGATCCCAGAAACCAGTACGATTTGTACCTGCTAAAAGTACTAATAATGTAACAGTAAAGAGATACAGGCGCGTCCCACTCCATGATGATGGTCAGTGAAGAAGGAAAGCTTCTCTTGCAGCCTGATGGTCAAAAACCAATGTTGGAATCGAACTCACGAAAACATGAAAATTCAACTATTGCTGAAGACATTTCTGAGGAGATGCTAGTGAGGAAGTGCTTCGGTATCAATGAATTCTTTAACTCTAAAACTAGTAGACGTGAAACGCTGGAGGACAATACAGCGTTCACAATACTGGTGCGTAGACTGCTGGAGAAGAATGTGAATACCGACCTGAGGATCGTCCCTTTAATAATGGGACAATGCAATGACCCTGGTGATAAGAAAACACTTGAATCAATAGACTTTACGTCTCACTCCATCTTACCTTTTGGTTACCTAAGAGACCTTAAATCAAAACTTAATTATGATCAAGATCACTACTGTTTGGAAATGGAAGCTCCAGGTGCTGAGAATATTTCCTCTGGCATTCTTAGCAAAATTTTTTGTCCCTTACGACCCATTGAGGTTTCCACAAGGAAGTGTTGCGGCCTCAATGAATACTTCAACCTTACTGATAAACACTGTCATCCGAGGTCGTCCAATGTGAGTGAATATAATGATTTAGTGAAAGAATTCACAAGGAATTACCCAGGAGTGACGTCCATCCACTGGAACACCTCGAAGCTCATTTGCAGGCACGGTGAACCCCGAAGAGTCAGCACCGACCAAGCCTTTCTCGACTCCTCGAACCAACTGTGTGAACGCCAGTCTGGGCAGTGTTACCCGAGCTCACTCTACTGTATTCAATATTCCTGGGCAGAAGGTACTCCAGCGATGGTGGCTGGGGCATCTATATGTCCCGTTGACTCCTTTTACAAATGCTGCCCCCGCGGCCATATTCTCACTAAGTCTGGCTGCATTAGTGCCTCGAGGGAAGATGTCTCGCCATATATGTTGCAGTTGCTGGAAGAAATGGAACCTAAATTTGGTATTCCTGCTAGAACCAATGATTGCCATTGCGTTCAAAAGCTGATCAATGTTAGTGACTCTAATATTCGCTGGTGGAAGAGCAAGCCTCAATATCCCCCAGTAGACATAAAGGCAAAAAATTCCTCTGCCATTCGGTACTGTGTAGATGATTATCGCGGCCCGGACAACCACATTGTAACAGTTGCTATCGTGTGTTACACCGAGGTGGGGAACGTACGCAAGTGTTGTCCCTGCGGCCAGTACATGGAGAATGATACTTGCGTCACCGACAGTCTGGGACTCTCACTACTGCACGACCCTCTGCTGAGTGCAGCTAATCTAACAAAGCTGACTGATAACTCTTACCCTACTTGTGAAACTGAAAACCTCTACCATGTTTACTACATGGGTAAGAGGTCCTCCGAGGACTATGGGGAGATGATGGACAACCAGGAGCTTCAGCTGGTAAATATGGATGCGGGCTGTCGCCTTAATAATAAAACTATCAAACGTGAGAATTATTGTCTTGAATACTTCGGGAATGCTACAGTCCAACATCTGAAGGTGATGATGTGTGTAAGGTCGTCCATGGACATGGGCGTGAACAGCGAAAATTTGTGGGTGAAGGCGGTGCTGCTGACCTTATCCTGCGTGGCCCTGGTGGCCACCACCTTGTACCTCCTCCCCCAGAAGGTCAACAAAGGCTACTCCGTCAGAAAGGTGCGTCATGTTACCGCCATCAGCTATTATCAGCATCTCTAAAAATCAATGACAAAAATGATTGATTTTCATGATAAACTTTGTCTAGTATAGACAAAGTCATGAGTCAGAGATCGCTATAGATGTTCAGGTTTAACAGTGCACCTATTAACAATGCTTTTAGTAGAAACACTGATAGTTCATGTAACAATGTTAACTATAGCCTGTCGTTTACAAAAGTTGTTAAAATATCATTCCAGTTAAAAGTCTATAAATTTATATAAAAAACTTCCTCCTTAAACTCTAAAACTAAATTCGAAATTCAGCTAACCCTTTATCACCCTTCAACAAGCTTAGCACGACCGGACTGTCAACATCAACAGCAGCTAAGGAACCCCCGTTTCATTAAAAAATGCATTTAGAAAAATAAAAAAAATGATAATGAGGATAGAATCCCACAGCACCACGTGGTATTTCTTTCTCCCATTCCTCTTGTTACTGAATGAACGTCTGTCTTCCTCATAAAGACATTCTTAGCTTCTCTAATGTGCTGATTGCTTCCACGTCATTAACCTGGTCACCTTCGTCTAACATTTCTGAAACAAAATTTGATTACGTAACTGCTCACTCCTGACTGCCAAAGACGCGTGACTGTCTGGACTATATTTAAGTGACGTCATTAGCGAATCAAAGGTTTACAGACATCTGACAATTTGTTGAAACTTTGAATCACAAAAAAACACTTGTAAAACGTTTTAATAATGGCTTAAGATCACATATAATGTGCAAGTGCTGCGCTAGAATCTATAGTCGTAAGACTCAAAACAAATCGTTAATAAATGTAAGCATGAAAAACTGTAACAATGTTAACAGTTTGGAGGTTAACTTATACCATCACCAGTCTCCTGGTGCACCTTGCGTAAGTAACTGCTTACAGTTGAAGTTACACTAATACCTACATCAGACCCCTTCGCCAATGACTGATGACAGTTAGGTAACCTAACTTACACTGGCGCCCCCTGACCTTCCTCCTCCACCTGCAGGTGAAGACGCTGGCGGGGCGGCTCCAGATGAGCTACGTGTTGACCTCCCTAGTTGGATTCCTGCTCCTGGCCGTCAACATGGTCGAACCGTTTTATCAGGACAGTCTCGTGTGCTACATCATGTGTGAGTGCCTCTTGTCTTGACTTTCTCACACACGCACACATCCACGTTATTCGCTGTTATCGTGCATTACACGGCTAGAGTTCTCTGGGATTGCTTCCTCCCACGCTGTGGAGGTGGCAATGATTGATATGCTACGTGTCCCAGTGGAGTCTGTATGTGGCATGCAGCTGCTTGCTGGACGGCGGGTGATTGTCAAGTTCAGCTCCCCGACGGTTTATCAAGGTCTCGTCATACGCTATGATCATTTGCTCGTCCTGGAGATGGTGGGTCAGTGACCCTCTCAGACCGTTGTGGAGCCACGACGTGTGTGGCAGTGCATGGGATGCCTTTTGAGTTCCCTGAGGATCTCCTACGTCGGTACTTTGCACGGTTTGGGCGGGTCCTACATGTGAGGATGAATGCCGTCCCTACTGGGAAATGGAAGGGAGTCCCATGTGGGACCCGCACTCTCGTCATGCGTCTCCGGAATCCTGTACTGTCCATCATCACCTGTTTTTCACGCAGGACAACCTCGGACTTGTGCAAGGTTGTCCTGCAGCCTACCAGTAGGTGCGGCCTACCGGGTCACCTGGCTGCGGGGTGTGAGGAACGCTGTTAACTTCTTCCAGGAGGAGGATTTCCCCCCGCTGTCGGCTCCGGACCTGTCTCCATGTGCTGGACCGTGTGTTGATTCCCTGCTGGTTTCTGCCCCGGTGTTGGGGGGTGGTGTGGATGTTGACGTGGGGTTTGGGGCGGCCTCGCCCCCACCGCCGGCTTCCCCACCTCTGACGTCCCTGCCCCTGTCGCCCCAGCTCGCCCCGTCTAGGCCGCCCATGCCTGTTCCACCCCCTCCATGCAGCATCTCCTGTCCCTTTGAATATCTGCGGCAAGGAGTCTCCTGCTGTGTGTGATCCGGTGCCCCCGGCCGTGGAGGCTGCGGTTCTCTGGGGCCGGGTCTTGAAGGTGTGTCCATTGGAGAGTTCTGCTGTGTTACGGGATGATGAGGGTGATAGCTCGGATGACCGGCAGCCCATCTATAAGCGCTCGAGGCGGGTCCGGAGTGTGTCACCCCTTCGTGGGGTGCCTTCGGTGGAGGTGGAAAAGTACGTTGATCCAGCGTCTCCTGCCGAGGTTGGCGGTGCTGTGGGGGGTCTCTGTGCTGCCTCCGGAGTCGCCCCCTATGCCTACTGCTGATGACTCCCCACGGTGGGAGGTTGCTCCTGCCGAACGGGACCTCATCGTGGTCTTACGGAAGGATGTACGCCAAGGTGCCTCTGCTCCTGTGCTCGGTGGCGGGGACCCCGACTCGTCTGTGTCTTCTGCGGGTTCCCCTAGTGCGCAACCCTGTGTGAAGCCTCGTGCGACGGCCAGTACAAAGCCCTGTGTGGCGCCCAGAGCTCCTCCCAGTGCCGATTCCAGTGCGAAACCACATAGTGTGGACCTCTTCCCTATGCTTGCGGCCGACGGGGGCGTGGTCCCTCAGTCATGGGTTTTGGACCTCGTTTGGGACGTCAGGGTGTGTGAGGGCTCTTGGTGCTCGTCGACTATTTGGGTTCCGAGGTTAAAGGGGTTTATTTAGGGGGTACCTGATTGGATGCCTCGGCCTTGTGAGTCTCCTGGTAGACCGGTGTCCGAAGACGTCCAGCTGGTCTGGGAGGCGTACTGCTTGCGCTTCCCAGCACAGGAGTGTCTGGACTTGTATCGATAGTACGTGTGTTTGATTGTATACTCCATGTCTGTGATTTTGTTACCGTGTCTGCGGTACTATGTCTGTTTTGTCTACGTGTTCGGTTTCGCCCTGTTGGTCGGTGTGTGTGTTCCGTGTGCATTTTTTTTTGGTTGTGCTGTGCTGTGCTGTGTGTGTATTGTGTTCTGTTGCTTGTGTTGTTTCTAGGGCTGTTGTGTGTGTGTGTGTGTTTGCTGGTTCCTGCGTGTTCCGGTTATGACTTCCTGTCTGTCTTGGCTTTTAGTCCTGCTTGTGTAGCCCTTCAGGTTGGCTTGTGTTACTAGATTTGTATTTATTTTGTACCATATCATTTCTGTGTCTTTTTCATGTTTCCTGCTGTACGCTTTTTTGTTTTTCTGTTTTATGTTTCCTTTCTCTGTTCTCATGTTTGTTTTTGCTTCATGGAACACTGCTTGTGCTGTTTTGCCTAGCTGTTTTATGTGTATTTAATTTACTTTATCAATAATAAGAAAAAATTAAACTTTGATATCGATCGTTTCAAAGTCACTGGAAGTGATACTTGTAGATTCTGTAAAGCACCTATTAAAGTTAAGGTTGATAGGAGACTCCCAACGCGAGTTCACAACGAGTTTACAAATGATCGTTCCTGCCTCACGAATTTATTATCTTATACAAGCGTAAAGGATGCCGTTGACATTAATAGTAAATATAATGCACATAAGGACCTCTGAAAGGCCTTCAACACAGTTCCACTCTAAGGCTACTGAGGAAGGCCGAAGCACATGGTATCGATGGAAGTATTCATTCTAGATCAGGTCATGGTTCAAAGACAGAAAACAGCGGGTCAAGTTATTGAAAGAAAGCAGACTGGAGGGTTTTCACTAATGGTGTGACGCAGAGCTCTGTACTCTCTACGTCTATGCCTTCAAATGCCCTCTTGGGGACTGTAAGCCTCAAAGAACTCAGTATATAGGCAAGACAACAACATCTCTTTCCAGGCTATTAACGATGCATAAGCAGCAGGGATCCATTAAGAAACATATAATCTCTTCCCACAACCAGACCATCACCAGAGGAATCTTAGCAAACAACACAGAAATCATCGATAGATACAGCGATAGCAGGTGGCTTGACGTCTGCGAAGCACTACACATCAAGAAGTCAACACCAGCAATCAACAGCCAATTAATGCACAACTATATTCTACCCACTTCAAGACTCCGCTCCAATATAGAAGCATCAAGAAATATGGGCCAATAGGCCCTTTGCAGTTACTTCCATCCTTACCTTCAATTTACCCAATTAATACCCATTGTTTCGTGTTCTGTCCTGTGTTGAAAGTTTTGTTCACCTCATCCAAAACTGTTGTAACATATCACCTCACCCAAAATACGGGTATAAAATGAAAGCTGTTTAAATCATAGCATAGTAAGAACTCTGTTTAGTGTTTGCAGGTTATAGTTGTGTGTGTGAAAATTAAAAGTCTTTGAAAATGTAATAAGTTATTACAAAACGCGTTCAAGTGTCGTGTCAGACTAGAAATAAAAATAAATTTTGGAGAATTGATTTTTCAATTACCATCAACAGTGAAAAGAAACATAAGAAATATTGAGAAAATTCGTGTCAGAATTATTAATCTTACTTTTTCGGTCATATTTAATAATATATGTCTACAGGAAAGAGTGCTACCAAAATATACTAATATATATATATATATATATATATATATATATATATATATATATATATATATATATATATAGATATCTATATATATATGTATATATATATATATATATATATATATATATATATATATATATATATATATATATATATATACCCTGAACCCTTCCAAGTGCGAAATAACCTCCACCAACCAGCACATAATAGAGCAAATCTTCGAGCCTCGCCTCATCGTTCCTCCCTTAAACAGCATGTTTAATAATGAGGAAGAAAGTGAGTATACGAGTGAGTGGAGTAACGTCATGTCTGTCTCCCTCACAGCCGGCCTCCTCACCTTCTTCCTCCTGGCGGGCTTCCAATGGAACACCTCCATTTGCCTCGAGGCTCTGCTGATAACACTGTAAGTACTTCTGACTTTATAATATATACATGACTACCTGCAGATGTATATACTCCTGTCACAGTACCAGTAGGATATATAGTGTGTACTCATGAGGTAGTATTTGTATAGTAGTATCCTTATGTGTATATACTCTCTTGATTTACTACCTTCTTGTATGTATTACTTGTGTCTAAATAATCGAGCTTTTAGCTCTCGGACCACGCCTTTCCAAGCAATCAATTTTTCCTCTATTATATATACTACATAGATTTCTCTCTAACACACGCACACATCCCCAGGAAGCTACCTGTAGCAGCTGTCTAGCTCCCAGGTACCTATTTACTGCTAGGTAAAGAGGGGCATCAGGGTGCAAGAAACTTTGCCCATTAGTTTCCGCCTCGGCCGGGAATAAAATCCGGGCCCTTAAGACTACGACCCCTGAACGTTGTCCACTCAGACGCTAGACTTCACAGTGTGAGTGTACTCTCCTGTCCTAGTACTTGCCTGCGTGTACTCTCCTGTCCTATTACTAACATGTGTGTACACTCCTGTCCTAGTTCCTGCAAGTGTGTACTCTCCTGTCCTAGTTCTTGCCTGTGTGTACTCTCCTGTCCTAGTACCTGCATGTGTGTATTCTCCTGTCCTAGTACCTGCATTTGTGTACTCTCCTGTCCTCGTACCTGCATGTGTGTACTCTCCTGTCCTAATACCTGCATGTGTGTACACTCCTGTCCTAGTACCTGCAAGTGTGTACTCTCCTGTCCTAGTACCTGCATGTGTGCACACTCCTGTCCTAGTACTTGCATGTGTGTACTCTCCTGTCCTAGTACCTGCAAGTGTGTACTCTCCTGTCCTAGTACCTGCATGTGTGTACTCTCCTGTCAGAGTACCTGCATGTGTGTACTCTCCTGTCCTAGTACCTGCATGTGTGTACTCTCCTGTCCCTAGTACTTGCATGTGTAGTAAGGTAAGGTAATTATCAAAGAAGGCACAAACCGGGAAGGCTTTGTAGCACCATCAAATGCGAAATAATCAGAGGCGCTAAATATCACCAAGAATGCCAATCGAGAACAAAAACGCTAAGGCGAACGATATCAAAAGTATCCGATTCACCTAGAATTCTATCGAGGGACAAGTGACCGCGAGGGGCGGTCGGAAAGCAAGACACACGCTCGTCCTGGAAGTCAGGACATTCAACAAGGATATGCACAACTGTAAGAGGAACAACGCAACGCGGACAATAAGGAGCAGGGCGGCGTCCATAAGTGACCGTGGGTTCAACGAGTATGACCACCGCAGCCGTGCCAAAGCAGTCTCCCACCGCCGGTTACGGTGGTAGGAGGAGGCCACGGAGATACACTACGTTTGAGAGTACGAAACTTGTTACTAACCACAGAGGACCACAACCCTGCCAACGGACAAGGTTGGAGGAATGAATAACAGGATAAAAGTCGGAATAAGGAATACCTTTACGGGAGATGGGACAAGAAGGATAGCGTCCTTAGCGGCAGCATCCGCACGCTCATTGAAAGAAACACCAATATGGCTGGGAACCAGCAAACTCTACGATTTAAATTTACTAGAAATAAGAACAGCCAATGCTGAATCTCGATGGCCACTGGGTGGACAGGATTAAAGAGACCCTAGATCCATGAGGGCACTACGAGAGTCAACTACAAACCACCAAAGGAGGAATGGAATGAGAAAGCAAGAGACGGAGACATAGAGAATAGCATAAAGTTCCGCCGTAAAGACGCAGCCTCCGAAGGGAGGCGACACATATAAGTACGGTCAGGAAAAACAACAGAGTAGCCACACCATCCGCAGACTTAGACCCATCGGTGAAGATGGAACTAGGTGGGAGTGCGAAGGAAAAGTGCTAGAGGAAGAGCTTTTCAGAATTGTAGGAGGGTAAAGGCTTTAGTAATACAAGGCAAGACGTACAAAACTGGGGAAGGGGGACTCTCCACGGAGGCAAGGAAGGAACAATATGAGAGAAACATTAGAAATGTGAACAGAAGAGAATCCTGCAACGAGATAACCGGACAGAAAGTGGGAGACGATGAAGAGGAACAGCGCTACAAGGAGGAAAAAGTCAAAGCACGACAGAGGCGAGAGAAGGATGTTGTAGGACCATGCAGATCGCGAAGACAGTAGCGATCACGGCGGGCCTGAAGAGAGAGAAAGCCAGTGTCAACATACAAACTGAGGGCAGGAGTCGACGAAAGGCACCAGAACTGAAGAGCAACCCAGTATGGTGCAAAGCCATCAAGACGGCGAAGAATAGAAGGAGAAGCAGAAGAGTAAGCAGGGCAACCATAATCGAGCTTAGACAGGACGAGAGAGGAGTGCGAATATAGGAGCGTGCACCTATCCGCTCACCCAAGAGTATGGGACAAAACCTTAAGTAGGTTAAGGGCCTTAGATCATTCAACTCGGAGGTAAGAGATATGGGCTGACCAAGACAAATGAGTGTCAAAGACTAACCCAAGAGCTTTGCGGAATCCCTGTACACAATGGGGATGACCATAAAGCGACAAGAGGGACGAAGAACGACATGCTTCCGAGTAAAAGTCATAGCACAAGACTTAGACGCGGAGAACTTGAAGCCTGATCGGTGGCCCAAGACGCACGGCATCAATCGCAAGTTGAAGCCGCCCCGTTGAAGGAGAGGCGAATTATCACCCCTACAGCAAAGGGTAAGATCATCAACATAGAGAGCAGAGAAGACGCCAGAAGGAAGAGAGGAAGAGACCGTTGAGGGGAACTAGAAAAAGAGTAGTGCTCAGAACATTACCTGGGGTACACCTCATACTGCCGAAAGGGGCAGCAGAGAGCAGTACCAGCCGCAACACGAAAGGAACGACGAGGATACCTGAGGATACCTTGAGGTGCTTCCGGGGCTTAGCGTCCCCGCGGCCCGGTCCATCACCAGCTCCTGGTTGAGGAGGAAGAGAGAGGAAGCTCTGGAGGAAGAGAGGGAGGTTCCCACGAAGCCGAAAAGAATGAAGGTGAGACAGAATATGATACTGCCAGGTAGTGTCGTAAGCCATTTACAGGTCAAAAAGGACGGCAAACAACGGAGGTCTTCGCAGCAAAAGCAGTACGAATATCGACCTCCAAGTTCACCAGGGAAACCACTTGCGAAAACCAAATTGAGAAGGGGAGAGGGTGGTTATAGTGTTCAAAGAACCACATCAAACGAACATTACCCATACGTTCAAAGAGCTTGCAGACACACATCGTGAGGGCATAGGGCGGAAGTCCTTGGGGGATGACCGAGAGCCCCTGGTTTCCGAACAGGGAAGACAACAGCATCGAGCCAGTCTTCAGGGAGGAGGAAGGAGAGGAGCCAGGTTTCGCTTCTGACTCAAGATACGGGCGTCCAGCAGCAATGTACTGGGCAACAGAATCCAGCGTCTCGATAGGAGAAGAAGAGCGAGAGCGAACAACAAACCATCAGGAGAGCGATGGGACATTGGCCCACACAGTCAGGCGGCGTGGAGAGCCAAGAGACGGAGGGGAATGACGGGAAGGAGGACTAGAGGAAGAGGAAAAGAAGCACAGGAGACGTGACAGACTGGATAGAAAGAAGGGGAGCCCTAGACAGAGACCAGGAGGGGGACCTTTCGGAACAGAACGGAGGGAATCAGGGGAGGTGGTGGTGGGCGTGTCCAGGTTAAGGCTCAGAAACGGTTATGAGACTGAGGCAGGTGGGAAAGACGAGGAGAGGAAGAGCGCACCACGCGAGCATAGGAGACACAAGCGAAAGAAGGGAGATGATGAACTTGGCGCCGAGCCTCAGGAAAGACAAACGGGCTAGGTGCTTCAAGCTGAGGACAGCCACCTCAAGTTTATAATGAATACACTTACGGGAGAAGGTAGGTGGGCCTCACAGCAATTGAGGCAGCGGGCCTGGGGAGAAGTGCACTCCAACTTATGAGTGACCCTCGCTTCCACACAGGGGACAGAGAGAGACAGGACTAGAGCTTTTGAGGGTACCATGCCCAAACCTCCAACCCTTACCGCAGAGCCTCGGAGAGGGAATCTATTCCTGAACGGAGCATCTGACACCAGTAAGAATGACAGAGGGCAGAAAGGACCTACCATCAAAGGTAACCTTCACAACCCTAAGGGGCAAACGGCGATGACCACGAGGGGGGACGAGTAAATGTATCCATCTGGAGGACAGATTGCCCTTGGGTCTCGAGGATATGTTTAATATCCTCGTGGCAGTCCTTGAGATCCTTAACACTGGTCGCAACATGGTGCCGGAGGAGAACAGATGCCAACACTGGCATGCAATCGAGTATTCTTCGAGACTCGAACAGGGGTCTCGCCAAGGCAGTATAAGGCAGCCAAGCGGGAAGCTTCATCCTGAGAAGGAGCAGCACGACACGTGTACAAAGGAAGAGTGGGTTTGAAGGTGACAGAGGCATCAATGGAAATCGACAAGATGCCTATGAAGGAAAAATCATCAGAGGAGGTGATCCAAAGGTAGGAGGTCA
>WNGS01166697.1:8573-55192 GCA_020271785.1 Procambarus virginalis
CACTCACCCGGGTACTCACACCATGGTCACTCACCCGGTTACTCACACCAGGGTCACGCACCCGGGTACTCACACCAGGGGTCACTCACCTGGGTACTCACACCACGGGTCACTCACCTGGGTACTCACACTAGGGTCACGGACCTGGGTACTCACACCAGGGTCACTCACCAGGGTACTCACACCAGGGTCATTCACCTGGGTACTCACACCAGGGTCACTCACCAGGGTACTCACACCAGGGTCATTCACCTGGGTACTCACACCAGGGTCACTCACCCGGGTACTCACACCAGGGTCACTCACCCGGGTACTCACACCAGGGTCACTCACCTGGGTACTCACACCAGGGTCACTCACCTGGGTATTCACACCAGGGTCACTCACCGGGTACTCACACCAGGGTCACTCACCTGGGTATTCACACCAGGGTCACTCACCTGGGTATTCACACCAGGGTCACTCACCCGGTTACTCACACCAGGGTCACTCACCTGGGTATTCACACCAGGGTCACTCACCCGGGTACTCACACCAGGGTCACTCACCCGGGTATTCACTCCAGGGTCACTCACCCGGGTACTCACACCAGGGTCACTCACCCGGGTACTCACACCAGGGTCACTCACCCGGGTACTCACACCAGGGTCACTCACCCAGGTCTCACACCAGGGTCACTCACCCGGTACTCACACCAGGGTCACTCACCCAGGTCTCACACCAGGGTCACTCACCGGGTACTCACACCAGGGTCACTCACCCGGGTACTCACACCAGGGTCACTCACCCGGGTACTCACACCAGGGTCACTCACCCGGGTACTCACACCAGGGTCACTCACCCGGGTACTCACACCAGGGTCACTCACCCGGGTACTCACACCAGGGTCTCTCACCCGGGTCTCACACCAGGGTCACTCACCCGGGTACTCACACCAGGGTCACTCACCCGGGTACTCACACCAGGGTCACTCACCCGGGTACTCACACCAGGGTCACTCACCCGGGTACTCACACCAGGGTCACTCACCCGGGTATTCACACCAGGGTCACTCACCCGGGTATTCACACCAGGGTCACTCACCCAGGTCTCACACCAGGGTCACTCACCCGGGTATTCACACCAGGGTCACTCACCCGGGTACTCACACCAGGGTCACTCACCCGGGTATTCACACCAGGGTCACTCACCCAGGTCTTACACCAGGGATGTGGGAAAAACCTGCTGTGATTGATATAAGAGGAGACTACCAGGGACTTGTACTGAACTAAATTAAATTTACTGTCTGCAAATTAATTCAAATAAAATCTCTAGCTAGGGTCGTAAATCCTAGCTCCTCTTTTCCTAATGACAGATAATGGGCTGTAAGGGGCAGGTGGGGTGAGTGAATTAGTTGATAGGTTGATTGCAGTTCCACGTCCACCTGCCAACAGGTATCTCACATCAGCTTGTATTTTATACAAGGATAAGATTTAATAAATTCAGTTATTTGACTGAACACTGGCTCTGTTTAAATCAGAGATTTAAACATACACAGTCTAGCCTAGCACCATAGCAATTAACAGCCAATACATTTATACTATAAACAACTTAAATTGTAAATTGTAAAAGTATGATAAATGACCTTAATTTAGTCTAAGTACTGTTACTGAGTACTAAAATTATATTCAATTAAATGAACTTTATGATTACTTAAAAATAACTAAGCAAGCAATTGTTAACTTAATTTATATATATTCAAGTATATGCAATGTATTTATGTTCAATGTATATGATTAAGTACAGTCAGCTTGACAGAATCTCTTCCAACACTCTGGACACTC
The DNA here is from genome assembly GCA_020271785.1 of Procambarus virginalis. Classification (NCBI taxonomy): domain Eukaryota; kingdom Metazoa; phylum Arthropoda; class Malacostraca; order Decapoda; family Cambaridae; genus Procambarus; species Procambarus virginalis. The sequence goes on from WNGS01166697.1 coordinate 10,397, forward strand.
AGGAGTTTTTGTTTATTTATTGTACAAACTTTTCTGACAGTGGACACTCATGAGGTTTAGTGCTGGATAAGACTCTGCTGTACCACAATATTAATAAACTTACAGAAATATGAGGCTTTGCCTCGCTTTATTACCGACAATCAGACTTATAGAATATTAATGTTATACAAGCATTCAATTGGCCAATTAATACGCTACTGTAGTAACATTCAATAAACTTATCTGAAGCCGGGTGCCTGTCTGACAAGTGTGCCAGACTGAAGAACTCTTTTGTAGCGAGTTTAGGCACGATATTTTATATCACAGCGTTGCTGTTTGATGTACTGGTAGCATTGCTATGGATTGTTCCTGCAGTGGCAGAAGGATTATAGTTGATGAAGGAGGTGGAGACTAGTGTCACTGTGTGCTCCACTTCACTCTTATTTTACATAAATGTTCTAGGATTTTCCTTGTTGATATATTGTCCAGGTACTCCCCCAGTTCTAGAGTGTGTTCACTGGTGATAATGATATTAGATAAGGTGTCCTTGAGCTGAATAATGTTCGCTAAGGGACCGTCACGTGTACACTCAGTTGTGTAAACAAACGCGTTCTGCCCCGGGGTGTGGTGGGCACTTCTTGTTCCCGAGATGCCCCCCCCCCATCTCCTTTGAGAGGGGTAACTTACAATGAATATTGATTGATTATTTTTACAGTCTAGACTTATGATTGAGATAAGATGTGATTATAATCAAATTAGATATAGGATTTAAAGATTATAAGTAGTACTTGTTAATACCACTGATTCTTATTAGGGATTCTATTTTATCTCTACCGGATGTTACATCATTGTTCCAATTGATTTTTAATTAACAAATCCTTCTAGAAGCTTCTGGATCCTTGAGAGATCATGCACAAAGTCACGTAGGCATCTATAGGGCCCTATGCGCGTACGTGATCCAAGTGACATTATCATCTAGGATCAAGCTATGTTGTGAATCTATTGTGATTCTGATATGATTTTGATACGATATATATATGATATAGATATGATATAGATATGATACATTTCTTAGATGATTATTAGATATGGTGGGTAAAAATTTCCCACAAGGGTCACTCCCCCGGGTACTCACACCAGGGTCACTCACCAGGGTCACTCACCTGGGTACTCACACCAGGGTCACTCACCAGAGTCACTCACCAGGGTACTCACACCAGGGTCACTCACCCGGGTACTCACACCAGGGTCTCACACCAGGGTCACTCACCAGGGTCACTCACCCGGGTACTCACACCAGGGTCACTCACCTGGCTACTCACACCCGGGTACTCACCCGGGTACTCACGCCAGGGTGCACAGTACTCACTGTGGCACTCGGCCACAGTGAGTACCCAGATGAGTGACTGTGTGGTGGTATCAGTCTATTGTCCTCCGTTCCTATAGTTCTGTACAATTTTACCATACGTTTCTGGTCCCTCTCATCTGGTACCGTACCCCAGGACCCTGGAGGGGTGACGAGGGCTCACACGACATGATAATGGTCCACGACGGACCGATACGTCGTCGTTCCTTCATCTTCTGATGTGTCGTTTGGTCATTATGTCTTCAGCCCCGTTATTGTGACTCGTCGATGTATTCTACGTCATTTGGTCACTCCACAGCACAAGAATATTTATATTTATCGTAATTTTGTGAATAATTATCAATAATTCTGAAGGTTATGTAGAGTAAAATATTGTTCCCAAAAAGCATTCTTTGAGTTTGAGTTGTGAGCCTTAAACTGTAAACTGTAATATCTGTGTGTCGGTCAGTGTGTGTGTCGGTCAGTGTACTCACCTAGTTGTGCTTGCGGGGGTTGAGCTCTGGCTCTTTGGTCCCGCCTCTCAACCGTCAATCAACAGGTGTACAGTTTCCTGAGCCTAATGGGCTCTATCATATCTACACTTGAAACTGTGTATGGAGTCAGCCTCCACCACATCGCTTCCTAATGCATTCCATTTGTCAACCACTCTGACACTAAAAAAGTTCTTTCTAATATCTCTGTGGCTCATTTGGGCACTCAGTTTCCACCTGTGTCCCCTAGTGCGTGTGCCCCTTGTGTTAAACAGCCTGTTTCTATCAACCCTGTCGATTCCCCTGAGAATCTTGAATGTGGTGATCATGTCCCCCTAACTCTTCTGTCTTCCAACGAAGTGAGGTTTAATTCCTGCAGTCGGTCTTCGTAGCTCATACCTCTCAGCTCGGGTACTAGTCTGGTGGCAAACCTTTGAACCTTTTAAAGTTTAGTCTTATGCTTGACTAGATAGGGACTCCATGCTGGAGCCGCATACTCCAGGATTGGTCTGACATATGTGGTATATAATGTTCTGAAAGATTCCTTACACAAGTTTCTAAAGGCCGTTCCTATGTTAGCCAACCTGGCATATGCTGCTGATGTTATCCTCTTGATATGAGCTTCAGGGGACAGGTCTGGCGTGATATCAACCCCCAGGTCTTTCTCTCTCTCTGACTCTTGAAGAATTTCATCTCCCAAATGATACCTTGTATCTGGTTTCCTGCTTCCTACCCCTATCTTCATTACATTACATTTGCTTGGGTTAAACTCTAACAGCCATTTGTTCGACCATTCCTGCAGCTTGTCCAGGTCTTCTTGAAGTCTCAAGCTGTCCTCCTCTGTCTTAATCCTTCTCATAATTTTGGCGTCGTCAGCAAAAATTGAGAGGAATGAGTCTATACCCTCCGGGAGATCATTTACGTACATCAGAAACAGGATAGGTCCAAGTACAGAGCCCTGTGGGACTCCACTGGTGACTTCACGCCAGTCTGAGGTCTCACCCCTCACTGTAACTCTCTGCTTCCTATTGCTTAGGTACTCCCTTATCCACTGGAGCGCCCTACCTGTTACTCCTGCCTGTTTCTCCAGCTTATGCATCAACCTTTTATGGGGTACTGTGTCAAAGGCTTTCCAACAGTCCAAAAAATGCAGTCCGCCCACCCTTCTCTTTCTTGCTTAATTCTTGTCACCTGATCGTAGAATTCTATCAAGCCTGTAAGGCAAGATTTACCCTCCTTGAACCCATGTTGATGGGTTGTCACGAAATCTCTTCTCTCTAGATGTGTTACTAGGTTTTTTCTCACAATCTTCTCCATCACCTTGCATGGTATACAAGTTAAGGACACTGGCCTGTAGTTCAGTGCCTCTTGTCTGTAACCCTTTTTGTATATTGGTACTACATTAGCAGTCTTCCATATTTCTGGTAGGTCCCCCGTTTCCAGTGACTTACTATACACTATGGAGAGTGGTAAGCAAAGTGCTCCTGCACACTCTTTCAATACCCATGGCGAGATTCCATCCGGCCCAACAGCTTTTCTCACATCCAGCTCCAATAGGTGCTTTTGACCTCATCTCTTGTAATTTCGAACCTATCCAAGGTCACCTGGTTTGCTGCCACCTCTCCCAGCGCCGTGATATCTCCCTGTTCTATTGTAAAGACCTCCTGGAACCTTTTGTTGAGTTCTTCACACACCTCTTTGTCATTCTCTGTGTACCTGTCCTCGCCCACCCTAAGTTTAATCACCTGTTCCTTCACTGTTGTCTTCCTCTGATGTGTGACTGTGTAGTAGCTTTGGTTCAGTCTTGGCTTTAAGCTATATCATTTTCATACCTTTTCTCAGCTGCTCTTCTCACACTGACATACTCGTTCCTGGTTCTCTGGTATCTCTCTCTACTTTCTGGTGTTCTGTTATTACGGAAGTTCCTCCATGCCCTTTTGTTCAGCTCCTTTGCTTTCATACATTCCCTATTAAACCACGGATTCTTCCTTTGCTTCTCTGTTTTCCTGTGGGGCTGGGACAACCTGCTTACAGCCTCCTGACATTTTTGGGTGACATAGTCCATCATGTCTTGTACGGACTTGGTTCCGAGTTCTGTGTCCCATGTATATATCCCATAGGAATTTATTCATCTCCTCATAGTTTCCCTTTCGGTACGCCAGCCCTTTTGTTCCCAGTCTTTTGGGGTGATAATTCCTAGCTCAACCAGGTACTCAAAGCTCATAACTATGGATCACTCATTCCCAAGGGGGCTTCAACTTAACTTCCTTATATCCGACTCATGTAGGGTAAATATCAGATCAAGCAAGGCTGGTTCATCCCTCCTCTCTTCTTGTCGGTCCCTTGACGTGTNCTCCAGCCTGGGACTTGGTCCTCCAGCCTGGGACTTGGTCCTCCACACGTGGTCCGTCATGAACAGGAAATAATGCAGCCGTGTAGTCAGGTGTGTACCAGCTCATATAATTTCTGATGTGCTCACAATATACCTGGTGTGCTCACAATATACCTGGGGAAACGTTACAATATAACACCTATCAAAAACAGATATATCTTAATTGTGGCACATCAAATAACTTAATTTAAGACTCTTACCCTTGTAGGTGGTGAAGTCCTGCCTTGTGATGATATATCCTAGACACAGAAATAATTGGTCAATAAATCTGAGCTAACAGACTAACCGAACTGTGGCACCTTCCACCCGGTCTTGCAAGTTGCGGCAACTGAAGTGACTATATTCCTTTGTTGTAAGTCACGCTGCTTTATAGGACTTACAGGAGGAAAGTTGTGTTGTGGGAGGACCTCTTGTGGGCTCAAGGTTCACCCTCTCGTGGGCTCAAGGTTCACCCTCTCGTGGGCTCAAGGTTCACCCTCTCGTGGGCTCAAGGTTCACCCTCTCGTGGGCTCAAGGTTCACCCTCTCGTGGGCTCAAGGTTCACCCTCTCGTGGGCTCAAGGTTCACCCTCTCGTGGGCTCAAGGTTCACCCTCTCGTGGGCTCAAGGTTCACCCTCTCGTGGGCTCAAGGTTCACCCTCTCGTGGGCTCAAGGTTCACCCTCTCGTGGGCTCAAGGTTCACCCTCTCGTGGGCTCAAGGTTCACCCTCTCGTGGGCTCAAGGTTCACCCTCTCGTGGGCTCAAGGTTCACCCTCTCGTGGGCTCAAGGTTCACCCTCTTATGGGCTCAAGTTAGAAATTACTGCGAGGTCTGACGGCTCAATGGACAGCACTCGGGGATCGTAGTCCTAAGGGTCCGAGTTCGATCCTCAGCAGAAGCGGAAACAAATGGGCAGAGTTTCATTCACCCTGATGCGTCTGGTCACCTAGCTGTAAGTAGGTACTTGGGAGTTAGACAGCTGCTACGTGCTGCTTCCAAGGAATGTGTGTGTGTGTGTGTGTGTGTGTGTGTGTGTGTGTGTGTGTGTGTGTGTGTGTGTGTGTGTGTGTGTGTGTGTGTGTGTGTGTGTGTGTGTGTGTGTGTGTAAATTAGGATTAAGGACCTGGCCGAAACGCTATGCGTGCTAGTGGCTGAACAAGAATGTAAGAACTCTTGTATATAATGGGGGAAGAACGTTCTGTAGTCGACTCGGGGACATTTATCCCATTCTTTAATTTTTATGACTAATGTATTTATTAGTTACTTAAACTAATGCAAATTAACAGCATTTTATGGCTGTTACACGAGAGTTTTATAATTGATGTGGGAATTTTCCACATCTTTAATATGCAAGTGACATTTGCTATGTAACAATACTAGTTAATCCTCTTGCAGAAAAATATACATCTAATTTTCACAAAACCTTATCCTTGAGATATGATAAATTGATGCGATATTCTTAGTTCCAGGAGGTACGCCACCTCGTAGCCTCGTACACGAAGTTCACACGCTTCCCTTCACAGATTATGCGACCATCACTATGATACACCCTCTGCTTGGCCACCTAAATACTCTCCTTATAACCGGCACTTGGCCAAGAAGCCGCTGGACCCTTATTGACGGCCTGGCAGTCCTAATTGAGTGTGCCCAACAATGTTACTTGATACCAATCAACTTAACAGTCAAAGACATTGAATATTCATCAATATACAACCTAAACATTTACTCCATATAGGAAAATTTACACACGAAATACTTCCACAAAAATATTACTTAGGTTTGTCCTTTCACTGTGTCAGTCTCGCAAAGAATGTAACAATGGATAGAGGAATGTAACAATGGATAGAATGTAACAATGGAAGAATGTAACAATGGATGGAACGTAACAACACAATCTCACACAAACATGCATAAGGCTCCTTTAAAGACAAATAGTTATATGGAAACTTTATATTCTAAACAGCAAATCTCTCCTGGTCACCTTAGCGACTCAGGATTTTATCAGCAAGGTTAAGCCACATTCCTAAATTTTTTTCTGTTTTGTTTCACTTGGATGGCTTTAAAACATCAATTTGTTTTTTCACTTAAACCATAAAAAATATATGACTCAAGTCATATAGCATATCAACAAACTTACAGGTTGCACATCCAGATGTACCTGTTTAATTCTGGTTCACATCCCACCTACTGATACACAACTGACACAGACACCTGTCCTCAGAGAGGCGGTGCCCTGGAGGTAATCACTTCGAAACCATTAGTAGTATTATTTACTCCCTATCCATATTTAGATTAAGTTAAAGGTTAAGGTTTGTTAGATTTAGCTATGTTAATAAGGTGTCTTATTCTCAAACGTGTTAAATACGATATTTGAATACTATGGGTATTCCCCTAGAATTGCATTAACAGACAACGAATTTTTTCCTGTTCGTTTAAAAAAAACAAAATAAGCATAGACGATATTTTAAACCAACGATTTATTATACAATAAAGTTATAACTTGAAAATATTCTCTTTAGGATAATGGCTTAACTGTCAGTTTACAAGCAGACTATTATTGGAACCGTAAAATGCTTTCAAATCATCACTAATATCTAGATAAATATCCAGGTGTTAAACCAGTGCGGTTAAACACCTGGTTATTTATCATCAGTCATAAGCATGACTTTACCGTGAGGGCGGGTGGCTGGTCAGTGGCATCTCTGAGGAGAGGCTGCACACAGTGATGCCACGTCACTGTCACTCACTGGCAATCTTGCCATTATTACTCAGATTTTTACTTGTGACTGTTCAGTGTGTACTTTGCTCTTTGTTATGAATGTGCGCACTTTACCCATAACCATATCAAATAATAATTGAAACCGTCATAAAGTAGTAGCCTTAAGTACAATAGTAAATGGGATGTGATTTTTCATTGGGTGAAAAAGGCTGTTGATGGCTCAGACTCGGCATATTGTAAACTTTGTCACTGTAATATTGTTCCAAGAATGAGCAGCCTCTCAGATTATGAACAGTCTGAGAAGCACCACGTAAGATCTCCCTCTCAAGGCCACACAACTTAAACGCTACATGATAATCTTTGCACGACGGGATATTGTTGACAGGACAGAAAAAGAACAGGCAACACTCACCACCTCTGCGACTGGTTGAATACGTCCTCAGTGGCGTCCGCTTCTTACCTTACCTGCGGGAAAATAAACACCATGGACTATCAAGGAGAAGATGTTGGGATAAATATTTTGAACCATGTGACAGAGCAAATGAAGGATAAATGTGGTTGTTGCTGTTGTCATTGCAACACTGTTCAAGAAAAGTACATACGTCATTTGAGAGTCGTGTGTACAGCGTTTTTCATTAAGCCACCATTACAGTGCTACAAGCCACCAGAAACGGAGTTTGGGGGCTGGATTAACGAACACTTTGTCATTGTTAATGAGGACGGGCTGGCGTGAAGCAGTGTACAGGTGCACAGCCCGTCCTCATCAACAAAAACCAAATGCTCATTAATGCAGCCCCCAAAACCACATGTTTATGAATAGAAAGTGTTCACGTACCTCTATACTTGCTTCATACACTTTGACAATCAATTTGGAACAGAACATAAGCAACTAACCTGAGCCACGTTATACAGAAATCAAATTATAGAGTAATATTAAAATATATAAGAGAAAACTTGATTTTTAATACACAGAATCTTTTTGTGGATGATGTGGCGGTTGGGGTCAGCGACCCCTTGGGCGAGCATAGCGTGAGGATGGTTGGGGTCGGCCACCGCTTGGGCGAGCATAGCCTGAGGATGTTTGGGGTCGGCCGCCGCTTGGGCAAGCATAGCCTGAGGATGGCTGGCCTCATCTTACTCACAGACTCGCCAGCATCAGTAAAATACTGCAGTTTATCATAAAAACAAAAGTTCCGCCGCGTTCACAGCGTATTTATCAAATATTAAATGTTTGGTTCCAACGAGAGTATTTGGGTTCTCTGGTTCACTTCAGAACGCTGGAAGCTATAGCGCTATACGCGCTCCATTCACTTCCGGTTTTATATGTATACAAATAACATTGCCACAACACCTAACCTTACCATGGCCTATGAATATAAACAATATTGAACGGCATTAACTTAAAAGAAAAAATCCCGGTTTTTGTAACGGGTTATGAAAAGATTTATTCTATGAGTCTTGTGTTTTGTATTGGCCTTACTGCGCCTGTAAGCCTTCTTGAGGGTGATTAAGGATGATCACAATAGTTTACCGACCAAGCAGCAAGTTTACCTTTGTCCTGGATGAAATCCAGAATTAAAAGTCAACTATTTCAACAGGAAATTGAGGGTTCACAGCTCTCGTGTATAGTCCATTTTTTTATTATTTATCTATTTATACAATAAACAAATTTATTTAAGTTTTCTACTTGTATATAATCGCATATTTCATAATGAACCGAGGCGTGACCAGAGGTAATGAGGACCTCTGGTCATTACGAGGATACATTAGTTAAGATTGTCAAGAGTTAATTTGCACCAGTTATTTTTGGATGACACATATTGCTAAAATATTTGTATTATTAACTTTATTTTGAGAGCAATGCTGATCTAGGAACACAGTAGCAGTATCACCCACCTGTCCTGACGTGCTGATTAGTACAGGTGTCCTCCAGGGCTGCTCCGCCACCTCCACTTGTGGCTAAGTTTACGTAGATCGACACCTGTAATGGTCACCACCACACTTGTAATGGTCACCACCACACTTGTAACGGTCACCACCACACTTGTAATGGTCACCACCACACTTGTAACGGTCACCACCACACTTGTAACGGTCACCACCACACTTGTAACGGTCACCACCACACTTGTAATGGTCACCACCACACTTGTAATGGTCACCACCACACTTGTAATGGTCACCACCACACCTGTAATGGTCACCACCACACTTGTAATGGTCACCACCACACTTGTAACGGTCACCACCACACTTGTAACGGTCACCACCACACTTGTAATGGTCACCACCACACTTGTAATGGTCACCACCACACTTGTAACGGTCACCACCACACTTGTAACGGTCACCACCACACTTGTAACGGTCACCACCACACTTGTAATGGTCACCACCCACACTTGTAATGGTCACCACCCACACTTGTAATGGTCACCACCCACACTTGTAATGGTCACCACCCACACTTGTAATGGTCACCACCCACACTTGTAATGGTCACCACCACACTTGTAATGGTCACCACCACACTTGTAATGGTCACCACCACACTTGTAATGGTCACCACCACACTTGTAATGGTCACCACCACACTTGTAATGGTCACCACCACACTTGTAATGGTCACTACCACACCTGTAATGGTCACCACCACACCTGTAATGGTCACCACCACACCTGTAATGGTCACCACCACACCTGTAATGGTCACCACCACACCTGTAATGGTCACCACCACACCTGTAATGGTCACCACCACACCTGTAATGGTCACCACCACACTTGTAATGCTCATCACCACACTTGTAATGCTCATCACCACACTTGTAAAAGGTACTGACATTTGTCCACGGAGTACATCTGCTCCACGGCTCACTGTCGTCCCTGAACAACAACAACACTTGTCCAATGGCACACACACTTGCCGGAGGGAACATACGATTGGTCAAACGTACACACACTTGGCTATGATATACACACTTGGCTATGGTACACACACTTAGCCTACGGTACACACACTTGTCCGAAGGTGCATACGCTTGGCCTATGGTACTCACACTTGTCCTATGGTACACACACTTGGCCGAAGGTGCATACGCTTTGCCTATGGTACACACACTTGGCCGCAGGTGCATACGCTTGGCCTATGGTACACACACTTGGCCTATGGTACACACACTTGGCCTATGGTACACACACTTGTCCGAAGGTGCATACCCTTGGCCTATGGTACACTCACTTAGCCTATAGTACACACACTTGTCAGAAGGTGCATACCCTTGGCCTATGGTACACTCACTTGGCCTATGGTACACACACTTAGCCTATGGTACACACACTTAGCCTATGGTACACACACTTGTCCGAAGGTGCATACCCTTGGCCTATGGTACACTCACTTGGCCTATGGTACACACACTTGGCCAATGGTGCACACACTTGTCCGAAGGTGCATACCCTTGGCCTATGGTACACACACTTGTCCGAAGGTGCATACCCTTGGCCTATGGTACACTCACTTGGCCTATGGTACACACGCTTGGCCTATGGTACACACGCTTGGCCTATAGTACACACACTTGTCCGAAGGTGCATACTCTTGGCCTATGGTACACACACTTGTCCGAAAGTGTGCAGAGAAACAGACACTGCCCGGCACCAAGTGTAAACCACACCCCACCATGCCCACGGCGTCTCCGCCACTGACCAGACTGTAAACATGGGCCAGACATTTATCAATATCTCTCATCAATAAAATCTCGTTGCCCTTAAATATAATGTAGTAAAAATTGGCGATTTTAAGGATTTCGTTCTCTTAAAACGGCTGATACAAATAATTAAGTTTTTTGTGTAATTATACCGGACAGTCGTTATGGTGATTGGTAACTGTAGCAGTGGGGGTCCCACCTTTTCAAAGCACTTTACAAAGGTCTTGTGGAGTGCGTGGTGGTAGACGCACTCCAAGTACAAGTAATGCGTTATCAATGCGTCAGGAGTAAGGCGCCGTAACGCATGTGTGTAGGCTGTAGAAATATGCGTTGGTTATGAGGGAATATGACTCAAGAGGCGGCCAAACTTGCTCACTGTAAGAGCCACAAATGATAAAAATCACAAGTTTGAGCGCCGCAAAAAAATTAACGAAATTTACACTTACATTTTTATTGATACACATTTTGTTTCAAAAATGTTATATAACTTTATAGAAATGCCTATTAGATACACTAATATTTATTCGTTCATGCAGTTTTTAAAATGTTAATTTGTATTAGTTTCAGTAATCACAAACACACAAATATGTAAAAAAAAGTAAACTAAAAATGAGAGATATTTTAATCAGATTTCCACCTTACAATATTAGTCTTATTAATATTATAATTTTATGGCAAAAATACAATGTTACAAATATCAGGCTATTAAAGACGCTATTTACCACTAGTAGTGGTCTTGCTGGTCTCAATCTTAGCTGTAAATCGTTTAAAATCTGGCTGATATGTCGTCAGAGCTGTACGAATTAGCTCCGTCAGGAGTTGGTCTATAAGGATCGCACGAGCCTTCGACTTAACAACATTCATTACAGAGTTTAGTGATTCACAATAATATATGCTGAAAATTTATATGAGCCTCACTCTCGTTTTCTTTAGTTCAGGATATATCGGGTCTGACCTTATAATGAACTCCCTTTCATTGGTATCGGAACTCTTTATTTAGCTGCATGTTCCTTGCTCTGGATTCGGGTCGAAATTTGTACAATATTCGAATTCTCTAAAAAAATCAGGAGCCGCATATTAAAGGTCTAAGAGTTGCGGTTTGGCCACCCGTGGAATATGTATTATATACGCACATGTACAAGACGTCAGTGAAAACGTGATGCGCAATGCGATAGTGAATGTGTGATATACAATGCGTTAGTGAATGGGTGATATACAAGGCGTCAGTGAATGCGTGATATACAAGGCGTTAGTGAATGTTTGTGATATACAAGGCGTTAGTGAATGCTTGATGCGCACAACAGTACGCGGCCCATTTCGTGTTTAATATTAGAGAATATGGGGGAATTTTGGATGCGTGCGTGGCATCTACAGTCATGTCTTTCCTGTTGGTGAATACGGGACGCGTAGACATGCAAGTTATGTGAGTGCGCTCAGGGACATGAGCCGATTTCGGCTAAATATGTGAAATGTAAAGGCATGCGTCAAGTGCGAATATATGAGGTTCTGAGACCTGCTTTACGAGGACAATCATCGAGCTCAACCCACATGCTTGAAGCTTAAGCGTATGCGCCGCTTAAGGTAACATGCGCTTCATAAAGTTACAGGTGCAGGTATGAGATACACATTCAGAAACATGAGTAGTTATTGTCTGTTGGGCGCTAGGCCTATCAACCTACGGAGATACACAGAGAAATTATATGATTTCTCTGTGAAATTTTTTTGCCCATGTGGAGGCTTAGTTGTCTGGATCTTGTGCCTGGGAACACCCAGTGCATGGGTTCGAAACCTCATGACGGCTCCTCTAGTATTCTCAACCTATGGAGAGAGATTACGGCCACCACAATAGTTTACTGATCAACCAGAAAGTATACTTTAGTCCTTAATAGTGTCCAGGACAAAAGTAAACTCTCAAGTATATATACACCAAGAAGCTAGGTATACATCTCTGTATATCTCGTATGAGTGTGCCCAACACATGATACATGCGCCAGGTATAACTTCACATGCGTAAGATCATGAGATATTGATTTATTGGTTCATCCTATGACATTATAATCTTGGGTTTCAGCTTTGTATGGAAGAGGTCATTGACCACATGAAGCTGCTCTCTCACTGGTGATTTTAACATTAAACGGCCGGAACGCTGTGCTTACCAGTGGCTTTAGGCACAGTATATACGAGCTATATCTAGATCGCCAACATTCTGTTTGTTACTCATTTGTATTTATATACTTTTACCTGAATAAACATTATCATTATCATTATTTTAGATATTGAAATAACATAAACGAAAACGGGAGCTAAACACCTAATTTGAGCCTAGGCTTATGAAATCAAGCTCAAACGCATGAATTTACATGCTAGATGGTGTACAGAAAATCTGTATCTCGCCTTTTAATAAAAATATAGGTTGGATGAATTTTAAATATGTGAATTCGATTGTTACTGGCCTTATCCTTCCGACCTTTAAACAACGTAACTGGTAATTGAAGGCAGGTAGTGAGCGGCAGTTGTAGTGTGGAAGTGTCGTGATCACCACCACCCTGGACGCTCCCGGGAGGGAGTACGGACCGCGTCATCCCATACCACACAAACTCTGTTGAAGACGCCAGTTGTAACACACTAAGCCGCTAATGGTACACACCAACGCTCAAGCTTCGTCCAGCACATTCCTTAAGCTGACGACGGGCTCACCATAGCCCGTGCTACTTGGAACTTTGTTCCAAGTAGCGAATCTTTAACAACAACAACATTAAGGTGACGCATCTTGCAGAGTCAAGTATAGAGCTCATCCTCACATTAGTCATATAGCGTTAGGAGACTTAACAAATAAAGCTATTCTAATCTTTTTATTTTTGAGTAATTAGTTCATATTGATTAAGAATTTAATGTATTTTTTAACGATTGGTCACTTCTTATGACAGCCATGGTTTTTTTTTTTGCAGGGATATTCCTGCGCGGGCCCTAAGCCTCTGGCTGGCCCACTAAGTGTTGCTTGTTTCTAGTTTACTTGGGTGGAGTATGAGTATTTATTACTCGTATGGTCGCTTTAGTAAGATGTTGCCATATGTGTTTAACAACTTCTTCTGCTCTGGTGAATTGAAGTTGAAACCTTAATGGGTTCGTAACTGTGCACTGTGTCAGATAATGTACCAGAGGTCTGTCGGGCATTTCTCCACAGTGTTGACATTTCCTCTCATCTTCCGGAACCTGTAAGCCTATTTCCCATGCACATGGGTATCCAAGCCTGATGCGATGTAAGTGTACTTCTGTTGCTCTACTGCTCCCCTTCATTAACATAAGTGGTTCGTAGTTGGTTGAATTCCTGTACCAACCTGCAGATCGAGATGTTGCAACAGCTGAGGTGTGGTCACTGTACAACTTTTGCATTGCTCTGGTTCTAATTACTCGCTTAATCTGGGACAGACTCTGTGGTATGCAAATGTCTACAGTTCTTCTCTTAGTTGCAAGTTTTGCAGCTTCGTCTGCAATGTCATTCCCAACGATACCCACATGACTTGGCACCCAGTTGAGAAGGACCCGTCGGCCTTGACGTTTGAGTGTTTGCATTAATGATAGGACAGTTGTGATCAGATGTATGTTATCACATATGCGGTCTTGTTGCAAGGTTTCAATGGCGGTTCTCGAATCTGTATGTATGATAACATGTTGTCGGTGTTGAGCAAGAGCATGTTCCAAAGCCTTTTGAATGGCCAGCATCTCTGTTTGTAAAGTCCAACACCCATTTGAGAGCCTCCAACTATGTACAGAGTTTTCTGCTTTAACTGCAGCTCCGGTTTCGTGTCCCTGCTGGTCTACTGATCCATCGGAGAAGTATGTGAAGCTGTCGGATGCCATGTTTGCTTCTATATGCATCTGTGCAATGTTACGTAGCAGAAGAGGATGTGTCTGGTTCTTTTTCCCTACAATAACCATAATCTTAAAGTCTGCTGGCGGAGATTCCCAAGGGGCTTGCATAACAAAGTCTGCATGTATTTCGTCGACACCCTTCTCAGTGACTGTGTTTGTTATTTCGAACGTATTGATGGTGTTTATCGCACAATGGGTCCACCTGGTGCTATTGGAGGCTCTTCTGTCCAGAGTTAGTGCTCCAGTGATGATATCATTAAGTGAACTGATTCTAGGTCTAGTCAATATCTTGGTGAGCATGAACGCAGCGATCCCTTTTACCCTTATTTCAAGCGACGTTAGCCTGGTTTTCAGTCGTAGGTTCAGTATTTTAGTCCATCTGGGAGCTCCTGTTATGATTCACAATGCATCGTTTTGAAGAACCTCAACGTTCGCCCACTGGCCAGGAGAAAGAGTGAGTAAGGCAGGCGCCGCATAATCAATTAGGGAACGAACGGCGTGTATGTAAAACATTCTTAACACTTTGTGTCCCGCTCCTAGACGGGGCCCTGTGATTGCTCTCATTATATTTAGTCGTGATTTTACTTTCTCCTTTAGATATTGAATTTGCTTGTTGAACGTCATGTTAAAATCTATCCACACTCCGAGATATTGATATTGTGTAACCCACTGAAGGTTAATGTCTTGAATGCGTAGGTGCCTGACAGCCATGGTGGTTGCCAAGTTGTTTTAATTTCGGTAAGACCATTTGTCTATATGACCAACCACTTTGGCTGGGCAGTAGAGCACCGGTCTCGCTTCATGCAGGTCGGCGTTCAATCCCCGACCGTCCAAGAGGTTGGTCACCATTCCTTCTCCCCGTCCCATCCCAAATCCATCCTGTCCTCTTCCCAGTGCTATATAGTCGTAATGGCTTGGCGCTTTTTCCTTATTAGTTGAATAGCTGTCTATATGAACTATCCTTAGATACAAGTATCCACAGCGTGTATACTTTTTATATTTTGCCCTTTTATGTTCGAGGTTGTCGATGGTAAACATCACGGGACACAGACGCTAAATTATTTGCAGTTTTCCTTATAAAAAAGAGGTAATGTTTCAATTCTTGATAAATTGACAAATTTGTATAATATTTCTTACATAAATCCTGGCAATTGTTGTAATTTCATTCTTATAGGGTGGAAGTCGAGCCAAATTCAACCCTGCAGTAACTAGTCATAGATATTTATATGGTTTAATAAATAGTATATAATTGACTCATTTATGAAAATAACTATATAAGACACGACAAATATTCTTTACCGCTTTATTTTCTAGTGGAAGCAGACAACCGCTCGACTTCTTCAGATTAATACTTGGATCACGGTAACTGTAGATTGCTTAATCTCTCCTTCTTAAGAGTCGTGCTTGGCAAGCTAACATTAACACAGTAATTTATACCTTACAGAATGGAAGATTCGCTCATAAAAAAAAATCATGGCTTTTGTATAGAACGCCACGACTCTTCCCATAATTCCCACTCTCATAACTTGACTCTCTACGCGTCCCGTATTCACCAACAGGAAACACATGACTGTAGATACCGCGCACGCCTCAGAAATTCAAAATATTCTTTCATATTAAACATGAAATGGGCCACGTACTGTTGTGCGCATCACCCATTCAATAACTCCTTGTATATTACGCATTCACTAACTCCTTGTATATCACGCATTCACTGACGCCTTGTATATCACGCATTCACTGACGCCTTGTATATCACGCATTCACTGACGCCTTGTATATCACGCATTTACTAATGCTATGTATATCACACATTCACTAATGCTATGTATATCACACATTCACTAATGCCATGTATATCACGCATTCACTAACTCCTTGTATATCACGCATTCACTGACGCCTTGTATATCACCCATTCACTAACGCATTGTATATCACGCATTCACTAACGCATTGCGCATCACGTTTTCACTGACGTCTTGCACATGTGCGTATATAATACATATTCCACGGGTGGCCAAACCACAGCTCTTAGACCTTTAATATACGGCTCGTGATTTTTTTTTTGAGAATTCGAATATTGTAGAAATTTCGACACGAATCCAGAGCCAGGAACATGCAGCTAAATAAAGAGTTCCGATACCAATGAAAGGAAGTTCATTATAAGGTCAGACCCGATATATCCAGAACTAAAGAAAACGAGTGTGAGGCTCATATAAATTTTCAGCATATATTATTGTGAATCACTAAACTCTGTAATGAATGTTGTGAAGTCGAAGGCTCGTGCGATCCTTATAGACCAACACCTGACGGAGCTAATTCGTACAGCTCTGACGACATATCAGCCAGATTTTAAACGATTTACAGCTAAGATTGAGACCAGCAAGACCACTACTAGCGGTAAATAGTGTCTTTAATAGCCTGATATTTGTAACATTGTATTTTTGCCATAAAATTATAATATTAATAAGATAATATTGTAAGGTGGAAATCTGATTAAAATATCTCTCATTTTTAGTTTACTTTTTTTTACATATTTGTGTGTTTGTGATTACCGAAACTAATACAAATTAACATTTTAAAAACTGCATGAACGAATAAATATTATTGTATCTAATAGGCATTTTTATAAATTTATATTACATTTTTGAAACAAAATGTGTATCAATAAAAATGTAAGTGTAAATTTCGTTAATTTTTTTGCGGCGCTCAAACTTGTGAACTTTATCATTTGTGGCTCTTACAGTGAGCAAGTTTGGCCGCCTCTTGAGTCATATTCCCTCATAACCAACGCATATTTCTACAGCCTACACACATGCGTTACGGCGCCTTACTCCTGACGCATTGATAACGCATTACTTGTACTTGGAGGGCGTCTACCACCACGCACTCCACAAGACCTTTGTAAAGTGCTTTGAAAAGGTGGGACCCCCAGTTACCAATCACCATAACGACTGTCCGGTATAATTACACAAAATTTAATTATTTGTATCAGCCGTTTTAAGAGAACGAAATCCTTAAAATCGCCCATTTTTACTACAATATATTTAAGGGCAACGAGATTTTATTGATGAGAGATATTGATAAATGTCTGGCCCATGTTTACAGTCTGGTCAGTGGCGGAGACGCCGTGGGCATGGTGGGGTGTGTTTACACTTGGTGCCCGGCAGTGTCTGTTTCTCTGGGCAAGCACATGCACACTTTCGAACAAGTGTGCGTACCATAGGCCATTAGTATGCACCTTCGGACAAGTGTGTGTACCATAGGCCAAGAGTGTGTGTACCATAGGCCAAGTGAGTGTACCATAGGCCAAGGGTATGCACCTTCGGACAAGTGTGTGTACCATAGGCCAAGTGTGTGTACCATAGGCCAAGCGTATGCACCTTCGGACAAGTGTGTGTACCATAGGCTAAGTGTGTACCATAGCCAAGCGTGTGCACCATACGCCAAGTGTGTGTACCATAGGCCAAGCGTATGCACCTTCGGACAAGTGTGTGTACCATAGGCCAAGTGTGTTCACCTTCGGACAAGTGTGTGTACCATAGGCCAAGTGTGTGTACCATAGGCCAAGCGTATGCACCTTCGGACAAGTGTGTGTACCATAGCCGAGTGTGTGTACGTTTGACCAATCGTATGTTCCCTGGCAAGTGCGTGTGCCATTGGACAAGTGTTGTTGTTGTTCAGGGACGACAGTGAGCCGTGGAGCAGATGTACTCCGTGGACAAATGTCAGTACCTTTTACAAGTGTGGTGATGAGCATTACAAGTGTGGTGGTGACCATTACAAGTGTGTGGTGACCATTGCAAGTGTGGTGGTGACCATTACAAGTGTGGTGGTGACCATTACAAGTGTGGTGGTGACCATTACAAGTGTGGTGGTGACCATTACAGGTGTGGTGGTGACCATTACAGGTGTGGTGGTGACCATTACAGGTGTGGTGGTGACCATTACAGGTGTGGTGGTGACCATTACAGGTGTGGTGGTGACCATTACAGGTGTGGTGGTGACCATTACAGGTGTGGTGGTGACCATTACAAGTGTGGTGGTGACCATTACAAGTGTGGTGGTGACCATTACAAGTGTGGTGGTGACCGTTACAAGTGTGGTGGTGACCGTTACAAGTGTGGTGGTGACCGTTACAAGTGTGGTGGTGACCGTTACAAGTGTGGTGGTGACCGTTAGAAGTGTGGTGGTGACCGTTACAAGTGTGGTGGTGACCGTTACAAGTGTGGTGGTGACCGTTACAAGTGTGGTGGTGACCGTTACAAGTGTGGTGGTGACCATTACAAGTGTGGTGGTGACCATTACAAGTGTGGGTGGTGACCATTACAAGTGTTGTGGTGACCATTACAAGTGTGGTGGTGACCATTACAAGTGTGGTGGTGACCATTACAGGTGTCGATCTACGTAAAGTTAGCCACAAGTGGAGGTGGTGGAGCAGCCCTGGAGGACACCTGCACCAATCAGCACGTCAGGACAGGTGGGTGATACTGCTACTGTGTTCCTAGATCAGCAGTGATCACAAAATAAAGTTAATACAAATATTTTAGCAATATGTGTCATCCAAAACTAACTGGTGCAAATTAACTCATGACAATCTTAATAACTATGTATCCTCGTAATGACCAGAGGTGCTCATTACCTCTGGTCACGCCTCGGTTCATTATGAAATATGGGATTATGTACAAGTAGAAAACTTAAATAAATTTGTTTATTTTATAAATTGATAAATAATAAAAAAAATGGATTATACACGAGAGCTGTGTACCCTCAATTTCTTGTTGAAGTAGTTTACTTTTAATTCTGGATTTCATCCAGCACAAAAGTAAACTTGCTGGTTGGTCGGTAAACTATTGTGATCATCCTTTATAACTATAACCCTCAAGAAGGCTGACAGGCGCAGTAAGGCCAATACAAAACACAAGACTCAGAATTAATCTTTTCATAACCCGTTACAAAACCGAGATTTTTCTCGTTTAAGTTAATGCCGTTCAATATTGTTTATATTCATAGGCCATGGTAAGATTAGGTGTTGTGGCAATGTTATTTGTATACATATAAAACCGGAAGTGAATGTAGCGCGTATAGAGCAATAGCTTCCAGCGTTCTGAAGTGGACCAGAGAACCCAAACACTCTCGTTGGAACCAAACATTTAATATTTGATAAATACGCTGTGAACGCGACGGAACTTTTGTTTTTTATGATAAACTGCAGTATTTTACTGATGTTGGTGAGTCTGTGTGTAAGATGAGGCCAGCCATCCTCAGGCTATGCTCGTCCAAGGGGTGGCCGACCCCAACCATCCTCGGGCAATGCGCGTCCAAGGGGTGGCCGACCCCAACCATCCTCAGGCTATGCTCGCCCAAGCGGTGGCCGACCCCAACCATCCTCAGGCTATGCTCGCCCAAGCGGTGGCCGACCCCAACCATCCTCAGGCTATGCTCGCCCAAGCGGTGGCCGACCCCAACCATCCTCAGGCTATGCTCGCCCAAGCGGCGGCCGACCCCAAACATCCTCAGGCTATGCTCGCCCAAGCGGTGGCCGACCCCAACCATCCTCAGGCTATGCTCGCCCAAGCGGTGGCCGACCCCAAACATCCTCAGGCTATGCTCTCTCAAGCGGTGGCCGACCCCAACCATCCTCACGCTATGCTCGCCCAAGGGTCGCTGACCCCAACCGCCACATCATCCACAAAAAGATTGTGTATTAAAAATCAAGTTTTCTCTTATATATTTTAATATTACTCTATAATTTGATTTCTGTATAACGTGGCTCAGGTTAGTTGCCTATGTTCTGTTCCCAAATGATTGTCAAAGTGTATGAAGCAAGTATAGAGGTACGTGAACACTTTCCATTCATAAACAGGTGGTTTTGGGGGCTGCATTAATGAGCATTTGGTTTTTGTTGATGAGGACGGGCTGTGCACCTGTACACTGCTTCACGCCAGCCCGTCCTCATTAACAATGACAAAGTGTTCGTTAATCCAGCCCCCAAACTCCGTTTCTGGTGGCTTGTAGCACTGTAATGGTGGCTTAATGAAAAACGCTGTACACACGACTCTCAAATGACGTATGTACTTTTCTTGAACAGTGTTGCAATGACAACAGCAACAACCACATTTATCCTTCATTTGCTCTGTCACATCGTTCAAAATATTTACCCCAGCATCTTCTCCTTGATAGTGCCTGGTGTTTATTTTCCCGCAGGTAAGGTAAGAAGCGGACGCCACTGAGGACGTGTTCAACCAGTCACATAGGTGGTGAGTGTTACCTGTTCTTTTTCTGTCCTGTCAACAATATCCCGTCGTGCAAAGATGATCATGTAGCGTTTAAGTTGTGTGGCCTTGAGAGGGAGTTCTAACGTGGTGCTTCTCGGACTGTTCATAATCTGAGAGGCTGCTCATTCTTGGAACAATATTACAGTGACAAAGTTTACAATATGCCGAGTCTGAGCCATCAACAGCCTTTTTCATCCAATGAAAAATCTTATCCCATTTACTATTGTACTTAAGGCTACTACTTTATGACGGTTTTAATTATTATTTGATATGGTTATGGGTAAAGTGCGCACATTCATAACAAAGAGCAAAGTACACACTGAACAGTCACAAGTAAAAATCTGAGTAATAATGGCAAGATTGCCAGTGAGTGACAGTGACGTGGCATCACTGTGTGCAGCCTCTCCTCAGAGATGCCACTGACCAGCCACCCGCCCTCAGGGTAAAGTCATGCTTATGACTGATGATAAATAACCAGGTGTTTAATCATACTGGTTTAACACCTGGATATTTATCTAGATATTAGTGATGATTTGAAAGCATTTTACGATTCCAATAATAGTCTGCTTGTAAACTGACAATTAAGCCATTATCCTAAAAAGCCTATTTTCAAGTTATAACTTTATTGTATCGTAAATCGTTGGTTTAAAATATAGTCTATGCTTATTTTTTTTTTTAAACGAACGGAAAAATTTCGTTGTCTGTTAATGCAATTCTAGGGGATACCCATAGTATTCAAATATCATTTTAACACGTTTGAGAATAAGACACCTTATTAACATAGCTAAATCTAACAAACCTTAACCTTTAACTTAATCTAAATATGGATAGGGAGTAAATAATACAACTAATGGTTTCGAAGTGATTACCTCCAGGGCACCGCCTCTCTGAGGACAGGTGTCTGTGTCAGTTGTGTATCAGTAGGTGGGATGTGAACCAGAATTAAACAGGTACATCTGGATGTGCAACCTGTAAGTTTGTTGATATGCTATATGACTTGAGTCATATATATTTTTTATGGTTTAAGTGAAAAAACAAATTGATGTTCTAAAGCCATCCAAGTGAAAACAAAACAGAAAAAAATTCAGGAATGTGGCTTAACCTTGCTGATAAAATCCTGAGTCGCTAAGGTGACCAGGAGAGATTTGCCGTTTAGAATATAAAGTTTCCATATAACTATTTGTCTTTAAAGGAGCCTTATGCATGTTTGTGTGAGATTGTGTTGTTACGGTCCATCCATTGTTACATTCTTCCATTGTTACATTCTTTGCGAGACTGACACAGTGAAAGGACAAACCTAAGTAATATTTTTGTGGAAGTATTTCGTGTGTAAATTTTCCTATATGGAGTAAATGTTTAGGTTGTATATTGATGAATATTCAATGTCTTTGACTGTTAAGTTGATTGGTATCAAGTAACATTGTTGGGCACACTCAATTAGGACTGCCAGGCCGTCAATAAGGGTCCAGAGCGGCTTCTTGGCCAAGTGCCGGTTATTAGGAGAGTATTTAGGTGGCCAAGCAGAGGGTGTATCATAGTGAGGGTCGCATAATCTGTGAAGGGAAGCGTGTGAACTTCGTGCACGAGGCTACGAGGTGGCGTACCTCCTGGAACTAAGAATATCGCATCAATTTATCATAACTCAAGGATAAGGTTTTGTGAAAGTTAGATGTATATTTTTCTGCACAAGGATTAACTAGTATTGTTACATAGCAATTGTCACTTGCTTATTAAAGATGTAGAAAATTCCCACATCAATTATAAAACTCTCATGTAACAGCCATAAAATGTTGTTAATTTGCATTAGTTTAAGTAACTAATAAATACATTAGTCATAAAAAATATAGAATGGGATAAATGTCCCCTGAGTCGACTACAGAACGTTCTTCCCCCCAATATGTACAAGAGTTCTTACATTCTTGTTCAGCCACTAGCACGCATAGCGTTTCGGCCAGGTCCTTAATCCTAATTTACACACACACACACACACACACACACACACACACACACGCACACACACGCACACACACGCACACACACGCACACACACGCACACACGCACACACACATTCCTTGGAAGCAGCACGTAGCAGCTGTCTAACTCCCAAGTACCTACTTACAGCTAGGTGACCAGACGCATCAGGGTGAAAGAAACTCTGCCCATTTGTTTCCGCTTCCGCTGAGGATCGAACTCGGACCCTTTGGACTACGATCCCCGAGTGCTGTCCATTGAGCCGTCAGACCTCGCAGTAATTTCTAACTAATGTTACACTAAACATCTTCCAGTCTCAGAACTGGTAACACAATAAACAAATTATTGTTATTAATCATATATTCAATAATTATAATCAGTAGTCAAAAATACAAAATTAGCCGCTTGTCTCGAAATTAACGGACCGTTTCTGTAAAGTGGAGGGAGGGGGAAGGGAAGCAGCCATTGTAAACATAGGCCCTGCCAGAGTGTTGGTGAACTTTGAGCCTACAAGAGGGTGAACCTTGAGCCTACAAGAGGGTGAACCTTGAGCCTACAAGAGGGTGAACCTTGAGCCTACAAGAGGGTGAACCTTGAGCCTACAAGAGGGTGAACCTTGAGCCCACAAGAGGGTGAACCTTGAGCCCACAAGAGGGCCTCCCATAACACAACTTAACTCATGCAGGTCCTCCTCTAGAAAGCAGCGTGACTTACAACAAAGGAATATAGTCACTATAGTTGCTGCAACTTGCAAGACCGGGAGGAAGGTGCCACAGTTCAGTTAGTCTGTTAGCTCAGATGTATTGACTATTTCTGTGTCTAGGATATATCTTAACAAGGCAGGACTTCACCACCCACAAGGGTAAGAGTCTTAAATTAAGTTATTTGATGTGCCACAATTAAGATATATCTCTTCTTGATAGGTGTTACGATGTTACGTTTCCCCAGGTATATTGTGAGCACACCAGAAATTACATGAGCTTGTACACACCTGTACTACACTGCCGCCTTTATTACCTGTCCAGGACGGACCATATGTGGCGGGCCAAGTCCCAGGCTGGAGGACCAAGTCCCAGGCTGGAGGACCAAGTCCCATGCTGGAGGACCAAGTCCCAGGCTGGAGGACCAGCTCTCATACTACACAACAGTTTAAGTTATGGAATTCTTTAACTAACAAGTTCTAGTGTGATTAAAATCCTTATGAATTAAATCTACCGTTTAATTTCGGTAAGATTGACATATAACCCGCCCCTCCAAATGTGTGAAGGGAAGTTTACTGGTGAAAATAAATTATAAAATACAGTCTGCTCATAAGTAATAAATATAATTATATACAAATTTCTTGAATTAATCATCAAACCAATCACTGGGAGATTTTCCCCACAAAGGAGATGATCACTGTTTCCTTCCCATGTTCCTTGGGTTTAAAAGTCTGAGCGAGTTATCCGTCATTTAATATCAAGAAGTGGAAAAGCTGGTTGAAGAAACTGTAGAGAACACCATTATTATTTATGGAGACTGTTGCAAGTCACGTTACTCTAACATAAGTGTGTTGTGGAATTTTGCTCTACTCTGGCTGCAATTGCATGCACCGTCTCAACTTTACAATGGCTGACAGCTTCAGTGTCATTTGAGCCTAACAAATATGAGTGCAAGCATACGGGTCAGGGAGTACATGGTAGAGTACGGGCTCCCTCTGTGGCGCAGTTCTTATCAACACGCTCTTCTGGTCCAGATTCACGTTGGTCAAGAGAGTCAACTTCAATGCAACAAAAACACCACAAAACCTCTCAGTGGGTCATCATCAGATTTGTTAATTTATGAAAGTTGTTAGTTTTAAGAAGTAGAGGAGTTCTAAACTTAACTAATGATCCACTTTTAAGAAAAAGAGGCTTTTTTAGTGTCTTAGGACTTGAAGGGAGAATTAGTACTGAAAGTAACCATGTGAGTGATTTTTTTTTTTGCAGGGATATTCCTACGCGGGCCCTAAGCCTCTGGCTGGCCCACTAAGTGTTGCTTGTTTCTAGTTTACTTGGGTGGAGTATGAGTATTTATTACTCGTATGGTCGCTTTAGTAAGATGTTGCCATATGTGTTTAACAACTTCTTCTGCTCTGGTGAATTGAAGTTGAAACCTTAATGGGTTCGTAACTGTGCACTGTGTCAGATAATGTACCAGAGGTCTGTCGGGCATTACTCGACAGTGTTGACATTTCCTCTCATCTTCCGGAACCTGTAAGCCTATTTCCCATGCACATGGGTATCCAAGCCTGATGCGATGTAAGTGTACTTCTGTTGCTCTACTGCTCCCCTTCATTAACATAAGTGGTTCGTAGTTGGTTGAATTCCTGTACCAACCTGCAGATCGAGATGTTACAACAGCTGAGTTGTGGTCACTGTACAACTTTTGCATTGCTCTGTTTCGAATTACTCGCTTAATCTGTGACAGACTCTGTGGTATGCAAATGTCTACAGTTCTTCTCTTAGTTGCAAGTTTTGCAGCTTCGTCTTCAATGTCATTCCCAACGATACCCACATGACTTGGCACCCAGTTGAGAAGGACCCGTCGGCCTTGTCGTTTGAGTGTTTGCATTAATGATAGGACAGTTGTGATCAGATGTATGTTATCACATATGCGGTCTTGTTGCAAGGTTTCAATGGCGGTTCTCGAATCTGTATGTATGATAACATGTTGTCGGTGTTGAGCAAGAGCATGTTCCAAAGCCTTTTGAATGGCCAGCATCTCTGTTTGTAAAGTTGAACACCCATTTGAGAGCCTCCAACTATGTACAGAGTTTCCTGCTGTAACTGCAGCTCCGGTTTCGTGTCCCTGCTGGTCTACTGAATCATCGGTGAAGTATGTGAAGCTGTCGGATGCCATGTTTGCTTCTATATGCATCTGTGCAATGTTACGTAGCAGAAGAGGATGTGTCTGGTTCTTTTTCCCTACAATAACCATAATCTTAAAGTCTGCTAGCGGAGATTCCCAAGGGGCTTGCATAACAAAGTCTGCATGTAGTTCGTCGACACCCTTCTCAGTGACTGTGTTTGTTATATCGAATGTATTGATGGTGTTTATCGCACAATGGGTCCACCTGGTGCTATTGGAGGCTCGTCTGTCCAGAGTTAGTGCTCCAGTGATGATATCATTAAGTGAACTGATTCTAGGTCTAGTCAATATCTTGGTGAGCATGAACGCAGCGATCCCTTTTACCCTTATTTCAAGCGACGTTAGCCTGGTTTCCAGTCTTAGGTTCAGTATTTTAGTCCATCTGGGAGCTCCTGTTATGATTCGCAATGCATCGTTTTGAAGAACCTCAACGTTCGCCCACTGGCCAGGAGAAAGAGTGAGTAAGGCAGGCGCCGCATAATCAATTAGGGAACGAACGGCGTGTATGTAAAACATTCTTAACACTTTGTGTCCCGCTCCTAGACGGGGCCCTGTGATTGCTCTCATTATATTTAGTCGTGATTTTACTTTCTCCTTTAGATATTGAATTTGCTTGTTGAACGTCATGTTAAAATCTATCCACACTCCGAGATATTGATATTGTGTAACCCACTGAAGGTTAATGTCTTGAATGCGTAGGTGCCTGTCTGGAGTGTGGCCGCCTAGTCTCATTGCCTTAGACTTCTGTGCAGATATTTTTAGCCCTAAAACGCTGCATTCAGATGTTACGGTATCTAATGCACCTTCTGCTTTATTGAGAAGTGAAGGACCTGTAATGACTAATGCTAGATCGTCAGCATAGCTTAGCAATTTAACCCCTTCTGTAAATGTCATGGCAACA
Source organism: Procambarus virginalis (assembly GCA_020271785.1). Lineage (NCBI taxonomy): Eukaryota > Metazoa > Arthropoda > Malacostraca > Decapoda > Cambaridae > Procambarus > Procambarus virginalis. Next base: position 36,928 of record WNGS01166697.1, read on the forward strand.
AGTTTCTCCATAAGGATGTTAAAAAGACTAGGACTGAGGACTCCTCCTTGTGGAGTCCCATTCTCATGCAAGCGGTAGTCCGACACTTGTCCTTGCAACTTTACTCTGGCATACCTGTGACTTAGGTAATCTTGAATCCATGCTAGCATTTTTTCTTTACACCTTTTGTAACTAAGGTGTGTAAAATTGCTTGCGGGCTTGCAAGTTCGAATGCTTTTTCTAGGTCAAGGAAGATCACTATAGCTGGACCCGAGTTAACTGTTCCTAGTAATGTGGCTATGCAGTTGGCAGTACCCACGCCTCTAGTGAAGCCAAATACGTGTTTATGCAGGTCTCCAGTCTTCCACAGTAGCCTATTTAAGACCATCCGTTCTGCAGTTTTACTAATGTTAATGAAGTAAAAGGAAAGGAGCGGAGTGTTCCACACTTTAGTCTACACTAAAGAAACAAACATAGGAATGTGCCTCAATGCCAACAGTGACTGCCCAGACAGGTACAAGAGGAGTGTTGTTAACGCTTATGTCGACCGTGCTCTCAGCCACAGCTCAGGATGGAAGCAAGTCGATGAAGAACTCTGTAGGGTAGGGCAGGTCCTAGTCAACAACGGCTTCTGCAATGGTTTCGTTGAAGACATCATAAGAAGGAAGGTGAAACACCATGCAACCTCTGAAGAGACAACTATCACAACACCTGTACCCCCTATTAGAGACCTATTAGACTATTTTACAGGAACGTCTTTTCCACAGCTCATAAAACGGAGGAAAGGGTCCTGAAAGATATTGTTAATAGAAACGTTTTCCCTACAGACAAAAATCAGAAGATACAATTGACGATTTACTATAAAACCAAGAAAACTGCCAACCTACTCATGAGAAACTCTCCAGACACAAAGCAGAACGCTTTGAAAGAGACCAATGTCGTCTATGCCTTCAAATGCCCACTTGGGGACTGTAAGCCTCAAAAAACTCAGTATACAGGCAAGACAACAACATCTCTTTCCAGGCGATTAACGATGCATAAGCAACAGGGCTCCATTAAGGAACATATAATCTCTTCCCACAACCAGACCATCACCAGAGAAGTCTTAACAAAAAACACGGAAATCATCGATAGATACAGCGATAGCAGGCGGCTTGATATCTGCGAGGCACTACACATTAAGACGTCACCACCAGCAATCAACAGCCAATTAATACACAACTATATTCTACCCACTTCAAGACTCCGAACCAATATAGAAGCATCAAGAAATATGGGCCAATAGGCCCTCTGCAGTTACTTCCATTCTTCCCCTTTAACTTTACCCAAAATATTACCCCATATTTTGTGTTCTATCCTGTGTTGAAAGTTTGTTTTCACCTCATCCAAAACTGTTGTAACATATCACTTCACCCAAATGTAGGTATATAAAATGAAAAGCCGTTTGAATTATAGCATAGTAAGAAATCTGTTTAGTGTTTGCAGGTTATAGTTGTGTGTGTGTAAAATAATGTCTTTGAAAATGTATTAAGTTATTACGAAACACGTTCAAGTGTCGCGTCCGAATAGAAATACAAATGAATTTTGGAGAAGTGATTTTTCAATTACCATCGACAGTGAAAAGGAACATAAGAAATATTGAGAAAATTCGTATTAGAATTATTAATCTTACTTTTTCGGTCATATTTAATAATATATGTCTACAGGAAAGACTGCAACCAAAATATACTATACTAATATATATATATCTATATATATATATATATATATATATATATATTATATATATATATATATATATAATATATATATATATATATATATATATATATATATATAGATCACGTGTCACGCACGCTGCCCAGTGTTATTGTGTTATTTACTGTGGTTATTGCATCGTGTGGACTTGTGTGTTCTAAGGGGGTTATTTAGAGCACGGTTGGGTCATATGCATCAGTAAGTGTTGTGCAGTGTTCTAATTCTTGGAAAATAGAGTACTTGCCGTGTGTGTGTTATTGCAAAAGGGTTGTCATTGATGGTGATTGTTGCTAGTGTTGAGCAATAACCGTATGTGATTGCAGTTCAGTAAATCATTGTGGGCCGTGTTCTTGAGGTTTCATGTCCCAAATGTTATTTACTAGTGTTCTGCAGTATTGTCATTGCAACCGGATTGTAACGTAAATCACTGTGATTTGTTAGATTGAATTATCGTTGTCGTGGGTGAACTCGGCTGTAGACGGGTACTTGGGTTTATATTCTCCTGTTTATCTGGTAGGACATCGAAGTCCAGTATTCAGTGAGGTGATTGCTAGGCAATTAATATAATGTAACCAAGGGAGCCGGTCGGCCGAGCGGACAGCACGCTGGACTTGTGATCCTGTGGTCCTGGGTTCGATCCCAGGCGCCGGAGAGAAACAATGGGCAGAGTATCTTTCACCTTATGCCCCTGTTACCTAGCAGTAAAATAGGTACCTGGGTGTTAGTCAGCTGTCACGGGCTGCTTCCTGGGGTGGAGGCCTGGTCGAGGACCGGGCCGCGGGGACACTAAAGCCCCGAAATCATCTCAAGATAACTTCAAGAAGAAGGGAACGCCCATTGCTTTAAGAGAATGTTCTTTGACAATTTGAGTAACGTAGAATCCGTTTGGGTTAATTATTTTTCGTGCAAGCAGCTACGGTAGTCTAGCCATCAGCCAGATAAGAATAAGAGACTGTCGTAATTAAGGGTCAGTGGGCCGGGTAATTGATGTGTTTCAAGAAGTCAAAGTAATTAACTTCGATCCGTGTTTGATCGACTCACACGAAGGCTCCATTGTTCCATTAACGTAACGTTGTTATTTATCTGTCCGGAAGTACCGGCACTTTGTTGACTCGTGGGAAGAGTAACGTTATTTTTAGAATTACGTAAACGTGGTGATTAGCGTCCTAAATCACCTGAATTGGTCTGAGCATGGAAGGCTCAGACGGAATCCATACCTTAATATAAATTGCTGAGCCAGTGTGAAAGGATGCGTGTTTAACTGTTTAGTTATTGATCTTTTGGATAGTAATTAATTACTCTAAAGGTAATCACGAGCGATCACCTTTCTCTTAGCATTTTGGACACTGTAAAATCAGAGTTTACCATCGTTGAGTGATAGTAACCGATAATGTCAATTAACGTAACTAGTAAAGAGATTAATCAACTGTCTGGAAGTACAGGGATTAATGGGAATTACTCACTAAATGCTCGACGGGTAGTGTTATGTAATTTCCTCGTTACTAGTGACAGTTGTAAGTGTTATTAAATAAACGTAAATGTTACTTTGTTATTAACGTAAATGTTACTTTGTTATTAACGTAAATGTTACTTTGTTATTAACGTAAATCAAATTGTTATTGATTGTTGATCGTCCGTGGGACGAAGTGTTAACGTAAAGATTAATTTGAGGAAGGGTTGCTGGAGTTGCCAGTGAACCTATTAGACATTGATGTGTCATTGACAGGCTACTGATTTGATTGCATTGCAACCGCTATTGCAGGCATAGACTACACAGAGGCGTAGAACAGTTAGGAAGTTACTGGAGACGTGTTTCAGAACCTACTGTGTCATAGTTGCCAGTGTGATTATAGATAAGTGTCTGGATCTTGCTTGATTGATTCCTCTGTGTTCACGCCTTATGTTCGAGTTAGTTCATTATGCAGTCCGAGGGGCTGGTGTCTAGCTGCCATTGATAGTGTCACTGGAAGGATTTCGAGTAACGTCATTGATATTTCTTTTGTTTTTATTGTAGTAGTTAGTAGTTTATTGAATAAACTAAGTTATGTTAAACATTGTCTTTTCGTTACACTCCACACATTTATATGTTTCTGTAAGTGTACTGTCACACTCGACTATTAAAATTGAGACTGATTCATGGGTTTTTGGGCTAAATATACGGTACAACACAACAGTAAATTATTGTTGTGAGAGCCCAGGACCTACTCGCTAGATTCGCTTCGGCGAATGGCGTAAGTCGACGGCCTAGTGAAAGGGCTTTCAACCTTTTTGGGTCTCGGTGTTTGTTCGCGCCCAGTCAATTGTTCAGAAATGGTCCCAGAGTGAGGAATGAGCTGCTTAGTACACTGGTGTGTTAGCTAAGCAAGTCCTTCTTCAGGTGACCTAATTGAATATCACGACAGGAGTAAAGGTTAAAAGAATTAAAGAAAATGTTTAGAAGTTTTCCGAGCTCAATTCCTTTCCATTTCATTTATTCCACATTCTACTTCAAACTCTCACACAGAGGGCTCGTCTAAGTTCTCTAAATATCCCCGCTCTGTCTTGTGTGGTTTTGTTCTTTATTGTGACCTCCAGAGAGGAGGGAGTTTGTGACACACGCACACATGCACACACAGTCATTGCATTAGACTAACAACAGCTAGAAAAGCGGGATTCAACAGCTACAGCTCGATACTGCAGGAACAAATAGGTGAGTATACAAACACACAAAGTGTGTTGTCTTCCCTTCCCGCCCTCTTCCCCGTCCCTCACCGTCTCCTTCCTTAGTCTCTGGAGGAAGACTGCTGAGGATGAAGCAACGGGATGAGCAGTAGAGAGACTGAAGGGGGGGGGGAGACAAAGGGAAAGGGGAGACAAAGGGGGAAGTGAAAGGAACTGGGAGAAGAAAGCGCCAAGCCATTACGACCATATAGCCCTTGGTAGGGGTCAGTATAATTATTTGGGATGGTGCCCAACCACTTGGACGGTCGGGGATTGAACGCCGACCTGCATGAAGCGAGACCGTCGTTCTACCGTCCAGCTCAAGTCGTTGGGTAAAGCGGGGGGGGGGGGGTAAAGGGTGATTGTGGAGAACAACACATAAATTAGATTTTCACACTTGACATTTGGATAATTGTTACTTTTGCATGGCAGAGAAGACAAGTGAGAAGAGATTTGGTCAGCATGAGAGAAACACACTTTAGGCCGAGCTAAGATCAGCCAAAGTAGAATAAAAACTCAGCCTATAGTGAACACGGGCCGAAGATGATCAGAGCCACCAGGCAGACACAGGTCCTCCGTCGGGGAGTTTCTCACACAGAATACAAACAGGGAACCAGAGGCCAAGAAAGCAATGCAAGAAGCTACTACCCAGGACGGAGTAGTGAGCACCAGACAGTTGATACAATGGAAGTAAGTAATAGTGGGGGGGGGGGTAATGGTGAAGGAACCGGAAGGTGTCGAGAAGAAGTGGGAAAGTGAAGTAAGAAGAGCGTATAAAAGTGAAGGAATGTGTGTGTGAGAGTGGAGGAGGAGGAGGAGCGTGTGTGTGTGTGGTGTGTGTGAGAGAGTGGAGGAGAGGCGTGTGTGTGTATTCACTTAGTTGTATTTTACGGGGGTTGAGCTTTGCTCTTTCGGCCCGCCTCTCAGCTATTTACTAACTACACTAACTACTTTTTTTTTTCCACACCACACACGCACACACACCCCAGGAAGCAGCCCGTGACAGCTGACTAACTCCCAGGTACCTATTTTACTGCTAGGTAACAGGGGCTTCAGGGTGAAAGAAACTTTGCCCATTTGTTTCTGCCTGTGCGGGAATCGAACCCGCGCCACAGAATTACAAGTCCTGCACGCTATCCACCAGGCTACCTGGCCCCTTGTGTGGTGTGTGTGTGTGTGTGTGTGTGTGTGTGTTGTGTGTGTGTGTGTGAGAGTGGAGGAGNTCTATATGACCAACCACTTGGCTGGGCAGTAGAGCACCGGTCTCGCTTCATGCAGGTCGGCGTTCAATCCCCGACCGTCCAAGAGGTTGGTCACCATTCCTTCTCCCGTCCCATCCCAATCCATCCTGTCCTCTTCCCAGTGCTATATAGTCGTAATAGCTTGGCGCTTTTTCCTTATTAGTTGAATAGCTGTCTATATGAACTATCCTTAGATACAAGTATCCACAGCGTGTATACTTTTTATATTTTGCCCTTTTATGTTCGAGGTTATCGATGGTAAACATCACGGGACACAGACGCTAAATTATTTGCAGTTTTCCTTATAAAAAAGAGGTAATGTTTCAATTCTTGATAAATTGACAAATTTGTATAATATTTCTTACATAAATCCTGGCAATTGTTGTAATTTCATTCTTATAGGGTGGAAGTCGAGCCAAATTCAACCCTGCAGTAACTAGTCATAGATATTTATATGGTTTAATAAATAGTATATAATTGACTCATTTATGAAAATAACTATATAAGACACGACAATTATTCTTTACCGCTTTATTTTCTAGTGGAAGCAGACAACCGCTCGACTTCTTCAGATTAATACTTGGATCACGGTAACTGTAGATTGCTTAATCTCTCCTTCTTAAGAGTCGTGCTTGGCAAGCTAACATTAACACAGTAATTTATACCTTACAGAATGGAAGATTCGCTCATAAAAAAAATCATGGCTTTTGTATAGAACGCCACGACTCTTCCCATAATTCCCACTCTCATAACTTGACTCTCTACGCGTCCCGTATTCACCAACAGGAAACACATGACTGTAGATACCGCGCACGCCTCAGAAATTCAAAATATTCTTTCATATTAAACATGAAATGGGCCACGTACTGTTGTGCGCATCACCCATTCAATAACTCCTTGTATATTACGCATTCACTGACGCCTTGTATATCACGCATTCACTAACTCCTTGTATATCACGCATTCACTAACTCCTTGTATATCACGCATTCACTGACGCCTTGTATATCACGCATTCACTAATGCTATGTATATCACACATTCACTAATGCCTTGTATATCACACATTCACTAATGCCATGTATATCACGCATTCACTGACGCTTTGTATATCACGCATTCACTAACGCATTGCGCATCACGTTTTCACTGACGTCTTGCACATGTGCGTATATAATACATATTCCACGGGTGGCCAAACCACAGCTCTTAGACCTTTAATATACGGCTCGTGATTTTTTTTTAGAGAATTCGAATATTGTAGAAATTTCGACACGAATCCAGAGCAAGGAACATGCAGCTAAATAAAGAGTTCCGATACTAATGAAAGGAAGTTCATTATAAGTTCAGACCCAATATATCCAGAACTAAAGAAAACGAGTGTGAGGCTCATATAAATTTTCAGCATATATTATTGTGAATCACTAAACTCTGTAATGAATGTTGTGAAGTCGAAGGCTCGTGAGATCCTTATAGACCAACACCTGACGGAGCTAATTCGTACAGCTCTGACGACATATCAACCAGATTTTAAACGATTTACACCCAAGATTGAGACCAGCAAGACCACTACTAGCGGTAAATAGTGTCTTTAATAGCCTGATATTTGTAACATTGTATTTTTGCCATAAAATTATAATTTTAATAAGAATAATATTGTGAGGTGGAAATCTGATTAAAATATCTCATTTTTAGTTTACTTTTTTTTACATATTTGTGTGTTTGTGATTACCGAAACTAATACAAATTAACATTTTAAAAACTGCATGAACGAATAAATATTAGTGTATCTAATAGGCATTTTTATAAATTTATATTACATTTTTGAAACAAAATGTGTATCAATAAAAATGTAAGTGTAAATTTCGTTAATTTTTTTGCGGCGCTCAAACTTGTGAACTTTATCATTTGTGGCTCTTACAGTGAACAAGTTTGGCCGCCTCTTGAGTCATATTCCCTCATAACCAACGCATATTTCTACAGCCTACACACATGCGTTACGGCGCCTTACTCCTGACGCATTGATAACGCATTACTTGTACTTGGAGGGCGTCTACCACCACGCACTCCACAAGACCTTTGTAAAGTGCTTTGAAAAGGTGGGACCCCCAGTTACCAATCACCATAACGACTGTCCGGTATAATTACACAAAATTTAATTATTTGTATCAGCCGTTTTAAGAGAACGAAATCCTTAAAATCGCCCATTTTTACTACAATATATTTAAGGGCAACGAGATTTTATTGATGAGAGATATTGATAAATGTCTGGCCCATGTTTACAGTCTGGTCAGTGGCGGAGACGCCGTGGGCATGGTGGGGTGTGTTTACACTTGGTGCCCGGCAGTGTCTGTTTCTCTGGGCAAGCACATGCACACTTTCGAACAAGTGTGCGTACCATAGGCCATTAGTATGCACCTTCGGACAAGTGTGTGTACCATAGGCCAAGAGTGTGTATCATAGGCCAAGTGTGTGTACCATAGGCCAAGTGAGTGTACCATAGGCCAAGGGTATGCACCTTCGGACAAGTGTGTGTACCATAGGCCAAGTGTGTGTACCATAGGCCAAGCGTATGCACCTTCGGACAAGTGTGTGTACCATAGGCTAAGTGTGTACCATAGCCAAGCGTGTGCACCATACGCCAAGTGTGTGTACCATAGGCCAAGCGTATGCACCTTCGGACAAGTGTGTGTACCATAGGCCAAGTGTGTTCACCTTCGGACAAGTGTGTACCATAGGCCAAGTGTGTGTACCATAGGCCAAGCGTATGCACCCTCGGACAAGTGTGTGTACCATAGCCGAGTGTGTGTACCATAGCCAAGTGTGTATATCATGGCCAAGTGTGTATATCATGGCCAAGTGTGTGTACGTTTGACCAATCGTATGTTCCCTCCGGCAAGTGCGTGTGCCATTGGACAAGTGTTGTTGTTGTTCAGGGACGACAGTGAGCCGTAGAGCGGATGTACTCCGTGGACAAATGTCAGTACCTTTTACAAGTGTGGTGATGAGCATTACAAGTGTGGTGGTGACCATTACAGGTGTGGTGGTGACCATTACAGGTGTGGTGGTGACCATTACAAGTGTGGTGGTGACCATTACAAGTGTGGTGGTGACCATTACAAGTGTGGTGGTGACCATTACAAGTGTGGTGGTGACCATTACAAGTGTGGTGGTGACCATTACAAGTGTGGTGGTGACCATTACAAGTGTGGTGGTGACCATTACAAGTGTGGTGGTGACCATTACAAGTGTGGTGGTGACCATTACAAGTGTGGTGGTGACCATTACAAGTGTGGTGGTGACCGTTACAAGTGTGGTGGTGACCATTACAAGTGTGGTGGTGACCATTACAAGTGTGGGTGGTGACCATTACAAGTGTTGTGGTGACCATTACAAGTGTGGTGGTGACCATTACAGGTGTCGATCTACGTAAAGTTAGCCACAAGTGGAGGTGGTGGAGCAGCCCTGGAGGACACCTGCACCAATCAGCACGTCAGGACAGGTGGGTGATACTGCTACTGTGTTCCTAGATCAGCAGTGATCACAAAATAAAGTTAATAATACAAATATTTTAGCAATATGTGTCATCCAAAACTAACTGGTGCAAATTAACTCATGACAATCTTAATAACTATGTATCCTCGTAATGACCAGAGGTGCTCATTACCTCTGGTCACGCCTCGGTTCATTATGAAATATGGGATTATGTACAAGTAGAAAACTTAAATAAATTTGTTTATTTTATAAATTGATAAATAATAAAAAATGGATTATACACGAGAGCTGTGTACCCTCAATTTCTTGTTGAAGTAGTTTACTTTTAATTCTGGATTTCATCCAGCACAAAAGTAAACTTGCTGGTTGGTCGGTAAACTATTGTGATCATCCTTTATAACTATAACCCTCAAGAAGGCTGACAGGCGCAGTAAGGCCAATACAAAACACAAGACTCAGAATTAATCTTTTCATAACCCGTTACAAAAACCGAGATTTTTCTCGTTTAAGTTAATGCCGTTCAATATTGTTTATATTCATAGGCCATGGTAAGATTAGGTGTTGTGGCAATGTTATTTGTATACATATAAAACCGGAAGTGAATGTAGCGCGTATAGAGCAATAGCTTCCAGCGTTCTGAAGTGAACCAGAGAACCCAAACACTCTCGTTGGAACCAAACATTTATTATTTGATAAATACGCTGTGAACGCGACGGAACTTTTGTTTTTTATGATAAACTGCAGTATTTTACTGATGTTGGTGAGTCTGTGAGTAAGATGAGGCCAGCCATCCTCAAGCTATGCTCGTCCAAGGGGTGGCCGACCCCAACCATCCTCGGGCAATGCGCGTCCAAGGGGTGGCCGACCCCAACCATCCTCAGGCTATGCTCGCCCAAGCGGTGCCCGACCCCAACCATCCTCAGGCTATGCGCGTCCAAGTGGTGGCCGACCCCAACCATCCTCAGGCTATGCTCTCGCAAGCGGTGGCCGACCCCAACCATCCTCACGCTATGCTCGCCCAAGGGGTCGCTGACCCCAACCATCCTCAGGCTATGCTCGCCCAAGGGGTGGCCGACCCCAACCGCCACATCATCCACAAAAAGATTCTGTGTATTAAAAATCAAGTTTTCTCTTATATATTTTAATATTACTCTATAATTTGATTTCTTTATAACGTGGCTCAGGTTAGTTGCTTATGTTCTGTTCCAAATTGATTGTCAAAGTGTATGAAGCAAGTATAGAGGTACATGAACACTTTCCATTCATAAACAGGTGGATTTGGGGGCTGCATTAATGAGCATTTGGTTTTTGTTGATGAGGACGGGCTGTGAACCTGTACACTGTTTCACACCAGCCCGTCCTCATTAACTATGACAAAGTGTTCGTTAGTCCTGCCCCCAAACGCCGTTTATTAATGAAAAACGCTGTACACACGCCTCTCAAATGATGAAGTATGTACTTTTCTTGAACAGTGTTGCAATGACCACAGCAACAACCACATTTATCCTTCATTTGCTCTGTCACATCGTTCAAAATATTTACCACATCATCTTCTCCTTGATAGTCCATGGTGTTTATTTTCCCGCAGGTAAGGTAAGAAGCGGACGCCACTGAGGACGTGTTCAACCAGTCGCAGAGGTGGTGAGTGTTACCTGTTCTTTTTCTGTCCTGTCAACAATATCCCGTCGTGCAAAGATTATCATGTAGCGTTTAAGTTGTGTGGCCTTGAGAGGGAGTTCTTACGTGGTGCTTCTCGGACTGTTCATAATCTGAGAGGCTGCTCATTCTTGGAACAATATTACAGTGACAAAGTTTACAATATGCCGAGTCTGAGCCATCAACAGCCTTTTTCACCCAATGAAAAATCTTATCCCATTTACTATTGTACTTAAGGCTACTACTTTATGACGGTTTTAATTATTATTTGATATGGTTATGGGTAAAGTGCGCACATTCATAACTAAGAGCAAAGTACACACTGAACAGTCACAAGTAAAAATCTGAGTAATAATGGCAAGATTGCCAGTGAGTGACAGTGACGTGGCATCACTGTGTGCAGCCTCTCCTCAGAGATGCCACTGACCAGCCACCCGCCCTCACGGTAAAGTTATGCTTATGACTGATGATAAATACCAGGTGTTTAACCGCACTGGTTTAACACCTGGATATTTATCTAGATATTAGTGATGATTTGAAAGCATTTTACGGTTCCAATATTAGTCTGCTTGTAAACTGACAATTAAGCCATTATCCTAAAAAGCCTATTTTCAAGTTATAACTTTATTGTATCGTAAATCGTTGGTTTGAAATATAGTCTATGCTTATTTTATTTTTTTAAACGAACAGAAAAATTTCGTTGTCTGTTAATGCAATTCTAGGGGATACCCATAGTATTCAAATATCATATTTAACACGTTTGAGAATAAGACACCTTATTAACATAGCTAAATCTAACAAACCTTAACCTTTAGCTTAATCTAAATATGGATAGGGAGTAAATAATACAACTAATGGTTTCGAAGTGATTACCTCCAGGGCACCACCTCTCTGAGAACAGGTGTCTGTGTCAGTTGTGTATCAGTAGGTGGGATGTGAACCAGAATTAAACAGGTACATCTGGATGTGCAACCTGTAAGGATTTGTTTGTTGATATGCTATATGACTTTAGTCATATATATTTTTTATGGTTTAAGTGAAAAACAAATTGATGTTCTAAAGCCATCCAAGTGAAAACAAAACAGAAAAAAAATCAGGAATGTGGCTTAACCTTGCTGATAAAATCCTGAGTCGCTAAGGTGACCAGGAGAGATTTGCCGTTTAGAATATAAAGTTTCCATATAACTATTTGTCTTTAAAGAAGCCTTATGCATGTTTGTGTGAGATTGTGTTGTTACGGTCCATTCATTGTTACATTCTTCCACTGACGCAGTCTCTCACTGCGTCAGTGCAAGACTGACACAGTGAAAGGACAAACCAAAGTAATATTTTTGTGGAAGTATTTCGTGTGTAAATTTTCCTATATGGAGTAAATGTTTAGGTTGTATATTGATGAATATTCAATGTCTTTGACTGTTAAGTTGATTGGTATCAAGTAACATTGTTGGGCACACTCAATTAGGATTGCCCGGCCGTCAATAAGGGTCCAGCGGCTTCTTGGCCAAGTGCCGGTTATAAGGAGAGTATTTAGGTGGCCAAGCAGAGGGTGTATCATAGTGAGGGTCGCATAATCTGTGAAGGGAAGCGTGTGAACTTCGTGCACGAGGCTACGAGGTGGCGTACCTCCTGGAACTAAGAATATTGCATCAATTTATCATATCTCAAGGATAAGGTTTTGTGAAAGTTAGATGTATATTTTTCTGCACGAGGATTAACTAGTATTGTTACATAGCAATTGTCACTTGCATATTAAAGATGTGGATAATTCCCACATCAATTATAAAACTCTCATGTAACAGCCATAAAATGCTGTTAATTTGCATTAGTTTAAGTAACTAATAAATACATTTGTCATAAAAATTAAAGAATGGGATAAATGTCCCCTGAGTCGACTACAGAACGTTCTTCCCCCATTATATACAAGAGTTCTTACATTCTTGTTCAGCCACTAGCACGCATAGCGTTTCGGCCAGGTCCTTAATCCTAATTTACACACACACACACACACACACACACACACACACACACGAGTCTGGTCACCTAGCTGTAAGTAGGTACTTGGGAATTAGACAGCTGCTACGTGCTGCTTCCAAGGAATGTGTGTGTGTGTGTACTCACAACTAGGTGAGTACACACACACACACACACACACACACACACACACACACACACACACACACACACATTCCTTGGAAGCAGCACGTAGCAGCTGTCTAATTCCCAAGTACCTACTTACAGCTAGGTGACCAGACGCATCAGGGTGAAAGAAACTCTGCCCATTTGTTTCCGCTTCCGCTGAGGATCGAACTCGGACCCTTTGGACTACGATCCCCGAGTGCTGTCCATTGAGCCGTCAGACCTCGCAGTAATTTCTAACTAATGTTACACTAAACATCTTCCAGTCTCAGAACTGGTAACACAATAAACAAATTATTGTTATTAATCATATATTCAATAATTATAATCAGTAGTCAAAAATACAAAATTAGCCGCTTGTCTCGAAATTAACGGACCGTTTCTGTAAAGTGGAGGGAGGGGGGGGGGAGCAGCCATTGTAAACAAAGGCCCTGCCAGAGTGTTGGTGAACCTTGAGCCTACAAGAGGGTGAACCTTGAGCCTACAAGAGGGTGAACCTTGAGCCTACAAGAGGGTGAACCTTGAGCCCACAAGAGGGCCTCCCATAACACAACTTAACTCATGCAGGTCCTCCTCTAGAAAGCAGCGTGACTTACAACAAAGGAATATAGTCACTATAGTTGCTGCAACTTGCAAGACCGGGAGGAAGGTGCCACAGTTCAGTTAGTCTGTTAGCTCAGATGTATTGACTATTTCTGTGTCTAAGATATATCATCACAAGGCAGGACTTCACCACCCACAAGGGTAAGAGTCTTAAATTAAGTTATTTGATGTGCCACAATTAAGATATATCTCTTCTTGATAGGTGTTATGATGTTACGTTTCCCCATGTATATTGTGAGCACACCAGAAATTACATGAGCTTGTACACACCTGTACTACACTGCCGCCATTATTACCTGTCCAGGACGGACCATATGTGGCGGACCAAGTCCCAGGCTGGAGGACCAGCTCTCATACTACACAACAGTTTAAGTTATGGAATTCTTTAACTAACAAGTTCTAGTGTGATTAAAATCCTTATGAATTAAATCTACCGTTTAATTTCGGTAAGATTAAAATATAACCCGTCCCTCCAAATGTGTGAAGGGAAGTTTATTGGTGAAAATAAATTATAAAATACAGTCTGCTCATAAGTAATAAATATAATTATATACAAATTTCTTGAATTAATCATCAAACCAATCACTGGGAGATTTTCCCCACAAAGGAGATGATCACTGTTTCCTTCCCATGTTCCTTGGGTTTAAAAGTCTGAGCGAGTTATCCGTCATTTAATATCAAGAAGTGGAAAAGCTGGTTGAAGAAACTGTAGAGAACGCCATTATTATTTATGGAGACTGTTGCAAGTCACGTTACTCTAACATAAGTGTGTTGTGGAATTTTGCTCTACTCTGGCTGCAATTGCATGCACCGTCTCAACTTTACAATGGCTGACAGCTTCAGTGTCATTTGAGCCTAACAAATATGAGTGCAAGCATACGGGTCAGGGAGTACATGGTAGAGTACGGGCTCCCTCTGTGGCGCAGTTCTTATCAACACGCTCTTCTGGTCCAGATTCACGTTGGTCAAGAGAGTCAACTTCAATGCAACAAAAACACCACAAAACCTCTCAGTGGGTCATCATCAGATTTGTTAATTTATGAAAGTTGTTAGTTTTAAGAAGTAGAGGAGTTCTAAACTTAACTAATGATCCACTTTTAAGAAAAAGAGGCTTTTTTAGTGTCTTAGGACTTGAAGGGAGAATTAGTACTGAAAGTAACCATGTGAGTGATTTATTTTTTTTTTTTTTGCAGGGATATTCCTGCGCGGGCCCTAAGCCTCTGGCTGGCCCACTAAGTGTTGCTTGTTTCTAGTTTACTTGGGTGGAGTATGAGTATTTATTACTCGTATGGTCGCTTTAGTAAGATGTTGCCATATGTGTTTAACAACTTCTTCTGCTCTGGTGAATTGAAGTTGAAACCTTAATGGGTTCGTAACTGTGCACTGTGTCAGATAATGTACCAGAGGTCTGTCGGGCATTACTCGACAGTGTTGACATTTCCTCTCATCTTCCGGAACCTGTAAGCTATTTCCCATGCACATGGGTATCCAAGCCTGATGCGATGTAAGTGTACTTCTGTTGCCCTACTGCTCCCCTTCATTAACATAAGTGGTTCGTAGTTGGTTGAATTCCTGTACCAACCGCAGATCGAGATGTTACAACAGCTGAGTTGTGGTCACTGTACAACTTTTGCATTGCTCTGTTTCGAATTACTCGCTTAATCTGTGACAGACTCTGTGGTATGCAAATGTCTACAGTTCTTCTCTTAGTTGCAAGTTTTGCAGCTTCGTCTTCAATGTCATTCCCAACGATACCCACATGACTTGGCACCCAGTTGAGAAGGACCCGTCGGCCTTGTCGTTTGAGTGTTTGCATTAATGATAGGACAGTTGTGATCAGATGTATGTTATCACATATGCGGTCTTGTTGCAAGGTTTCAATGGCGGTTCTCGAATCTGTATGTATGATAACATGTTGTCGGTGTTGAGCAAGAGCATGTTCCAAAGCCTTTTGAAAGGCCAGCATCTCTGTTTGTAAAGTTGAACACCCATTTGAGAGCCTCCAACTACGTACAGAGTTTTCTGCTTTAACTGCAGCTCCGGTTTCGTGTCCCTGCTGGTCTACTGAATCATCGGTGAAGTATGTGAAGCTGTCGGATGCCATGTTTGCTTCTATATGCATCTGTGCAATGTTACGTAGCAGAAGAGGATGTGTCTGGTTCTTTTTCCCTACAATAACCATAATCTTAAAGTCTGCTAGCGGAGATTCCCAAGGGGCTTGCATAACAAAGTCTGCATGTAGTCGTCGACACCCTTCTCAGTGACTGTGTTTGTTTATATCGAATGTATTGATGGTGTTTATCGCACAATGGGTCCACCTGGTGCTATTGGAGGCTCGTCTGTCCAGAGTTAGTGCTCCAGTGATGATATCATTAAGTGAACTGATTCTAGGTCTAGTCAATATCTTGGTGAGCATGAACGCAGCGATCCCTTTTACCCTTATTTCAAGCGACGTTAGCCTGGTTTCCAGTCTTAGGTTCAGTATTTTAGTCCATCTGGGAGCTCCTGTTATGATTCGCAATGCATCGTTTTGAAGAACCTCAACGTTCGCCCACTGGCCAGGAGAAAGAGTGAGTAAGGCAGGCGCCGCATAATCAATTAGGGAACGAACGGCGTGTATGTAAAACATTCTTAACACTTTGTGTCCCGCTCCTAGACGGGGCCCTGTGATTGCTCTCATATATTAGTCGTGATTTTACTTTCTCCTTTAGATATTGAATTTGCTTGTTGAAACGTCATGTTAAAATCTATCCACACTCCGAGATATGATTGATATTGTGTAACCCACTGAAGGTTAATGTCTTGAATGCGTAGGTGCCTGTCTGGAGTGTGGCCGCCTAGTTCAGTGCCTTAGACTTCAGTGCAGATATTTTAGCCCTAAAACGCTGCATTCAGATGTTACGGTATCTAATGCACCATCTGCTTTATTGAGAAGTGAAGGACCTGTAATGAATAATGCTAGATCGTCAGCATAGCTTAGCAATTTAACCCCTTCTGTAAATGTCATGGCAACAAATTTCTCAATAAGGATGTTAAAAAGACTAGGACTGAGGACTCCTCCTTGTGGAGTCCCATTCTCATGCAAGCGGTAGTCCGACATTGTCCTTGCAACTTTACTCTGGCATACCTGTGACTTAGGTAATCTTGAATCCATGCTAGCATTTTCCCTTTACACCTTTTGTAACTAAGGTGTGTAAATTGCTGCGGGCTTGCAAGTTCGAATGCTTTTTCTAGGTCAAGGAATCACTATAGCTGGACCGAGTTAACTGTTCCTAGTAATGTGGCTATGCAGTTGGCAGTACCCACGCCTCTAGTGAAGCCAAATACGTGTTTATGCAGGTCTCCAGTCTTCCACAGTAGCCTATTTAAGACCATCCGTTCTGCAGTTTTACTAATGTTAATGAAGTAAAAGGAAAGGAGCGGAGTGTTCCACACTGCAGTCTACACTAAGGAAAACAACATAGGAATGTGCCTCAATCCAACAGTGACTGCCCAGACAGGTACAAGAGGAGTGTTGTTAACGCTTATGTCGACCGTGCTCTCAGCCACAGCTCAGGATGGAAGCAAGTCGATGAAGAACTCTGTAGGGTAGGGCAGGTCCTAGTCAACAACGGCTTCTCCAATGGTTTCGTTGAAGACATCATAAGAAGGAAGGAAACACCATGCAACCTCTGAAGAGACAGCTATCACAACACCTGTACCCTATTAGACACCTATTAGACTATTTACAGGAACGTCTTTTCCACAGCTCATAAAACGGGGAAAGGGTCCTGAAAGATATTGTTAATAGAAACGTTTTCCCTACAGACAAAAATCAGAAGATACAATTGACGATTTACTATAAAACCAAGAAACTGCCAACCTACTCATGAGAAACTCTCCAGACACAAAGCAGAACGCTTTGAAAGAGACCAATGTCGTCTATGCCTTCAAATGCCCACTTGGGGACTGTAAGCCTCAAGAAAATCAGTATACAGGCAAGACAACAACATCTCTTTCCAGGCGATTAACGATGCATAAGCAACAGGGCTGCATTAAGGAACATATAATCTCTCCCACAACCAAACCATCACCAGAGAAGTCTTAACAAAAAACACGGAAATCATCAATAGATACAGCGATAGCAGGCGGCTTGATATCTGCGAGGCACTACACATTAAGAAGTCAACACCAGCAATCAACAGCCAATTAATACACAACTATATTCTACCCACTTCAAGACTCCGAACCAATATAGAAGCATCAAGAAAATGGGCCAATAGGCCCTCTGCAGTTACTTCCATTCTTCCCTTTAACTTTACCCAAAATATTACCCCATATTTTTTTGTTCTATCTGTGTTGAAAGTTTGTTTTCACCTCATCCAAAACTGTGTAACATATCACCTTCACCCAAATGTAGGTATATAAAATGAAAAGCGTTTGAATTATAGCATAGTAGAAATCTGTTTAGTGTTTGCAGGTTATAGTTGGTGTGTGTAAAATAAAGTCTTTGAAAATGTATTAAGTTATTACGAAACACGTTCAAGTGTCGCGTCCGATAGAAATACAAATGAATTTTGGAGAAGTGATTTTTCAATTACCATCGACAGTGAAAAGGCAATAAGAAATATTGAGAAATTCGTATTAGAATTATTAATCTTACTTTTTCGGTCATATTTAATAATATATGTCTACAGGAAAGACTGCAACCAAAATAT
>WNGS01166697.1:55362-79326 GCA_020271785.1 Procambarus virginalis
TACATATTGGGTATAAAAACACGCAAATCCAACAAAGTTCACTTTATAGATGGTCTCCTTCATGAGGCAAATGCAGTGTTTGCAGCCCTAACAGAAACCCACACAAAGGACTACCATGATGGTGAAATATGGATCTCAGAGTACAATCTTTTCAGATGTGATAGGAAACACCGGCTTCAGGGTGGGGTCAGCCTCTACATCAAAGACACACTCATCTGTACTGAGCTGCTAAACACCTCAAATGATATGGTGGAAGTGCTGATAATCAAAATAAGATCCTAAATGTAGTTATTGTCCTTGTATATAAGTCACCGGAGGCAAACCCTCAGCAGTTTAAAGACCAACTAATGAAAATAGAACACTGCTGGAAAACCTCACAAATCCAGCTCCGAACATCATCCTGCTTGGGGACTTCAACCTACGGCACCTGAAATGGAAGCACCTGGCTAATACAGTAATATCAGAAAGAATACCAGGAAGTAGCCTAAATGAACAGGCACATGCAAATGACCTGCTACGGATGTGCGACAGGTTTGCCTTAAACCAGCAAATAGTAGAACCAACTAGGAAGGAGAACACGCTGGACCTCATTTTCACTAATAATGATGAATTGATCAGGAACATAATGATTACAAATACCTGTTACTCAGATCACAACTTAATTGAAGTTATGACAACCATGGGGAATAGACCTTCAAAACCAGTCCAGATTCCCGGTGGAGGAGATTTCAGCAAATTCAACTTCAATAATAAACAGATAAACTGGGAGCAAATAAACCAGGACTTCACAGAAATAAACTGGGAAGAACAGCTAGAAAATGCAAACCTGAACCAGTGCCTGGAAAAAATAAGCTCAGTAGCACTAGAAATATGTCAAACCGCATACCCCTAAGAAAAAGAGGAAGAGATGCAGATTGGAACGGGAACGTCGTTCCCTATATAGGCGAAGAAAACGAATCGCGGAACAACTTGAGAGTCGCACCCTATCTCAAGAACGGCGAAGAAGGTTAGGTAGAGAAATAGAAACAATTGAACTCAAGCTACAAGAATCATACAAAACCCAGGAGAGGCAAAGAGAGCAAAAGGCCATCAGTGAAATAGAGAGAAATCCGAAATATTTTTTCTCCTATGCAAAATCAAGATAAAAAACCACATCTAGTATCGGGCCCCTGCGAAAGGGAGATGGAACTTTCACCGATGACAACAAAGAAATGAGCGAGTTACTGAGGAAGCAGTACGACTCTGTTTTCAGCGAGCCATTAAACGCACTAAAGATTGATAACCCAAATGAATTTTTCATGGATATGATACCAACATCAAATCATATATCAG
Organism: Procambarus virginalis; assembly: GCA_020271785.1. Lineage (NCBI taxonomy): Eukaryota > Metazoa > Arthropoda > Malacostraca > Decapoda > Cambaridae > Procambarus > Procambarus virginalis. The sequence goes on from WNGS01166697.1 coordinate 56,695, forward strand.
ACGTCACCCTATCCCCACTGGATTTTGAAGAAGCCATAAACAGTATGCCTATGCACTCTGCACCAGGCCCGGATTCTTGGAACTCCATATTCATCAAGAACTGTAAAAAACCACTATCGCAGGCCCTCCACATTCTGTGGAGACAAAGCCTAGATACTGGCGTTATCCCTGATATACTAAAACAGCAGAGATAGCACCACTTCATAAAGGAGGAAATAAGGCAGAGGCAAAAAATTACAGACCGATAGCACTAACATCGCACATCATAAAAATTTTTGAGAGAGTGCTAAGAAGTAAGATCACAAAATACATGGAATCACAGCATCTCCATAACCCCGGACAACATGGTTTCAGAACAGGGCGCTCTTGCCTGTCGCAGTTGCTGGACCACTATGATATGGCATTAGATGCTATGGAAGACAAACAAAACGCTGATGTAATTTACACAGATTTCGCAAAAGCTTTTGATAAATGTGACCATGGTGTTATTGCACATAAAATGCGTTCAAAAGGAATTACCGGAAAAATAGGCAGATGGATCTACAATTTCCTGACTAACAGAACCCAATGTGTAATAGTCAACAAAATAAAATCCAGCCCATCAACCGTGAAGAGCTCAGTCCCCCAGGGTACTGTGCTTGCTCCAGTACTTTTTCTCATCCTCATATCGGACATAGACAAGAACACAACCTATAGCACTGTATCATCCTTTGCAGATGACACTAGGATCTTCATGAGAGTAGGCAACATAGAGGACACGGCAAACCTCCAATCAGATGTAGATCAGGTCTTTCTATGGGCTACAGAAAATAATATGGTGTTTAACGAAGATAAGTTCCAGCTCATGCGCTATGGAAAAATGAAAATATAAAAACGGAAACCACGTACAAAACTCAGGCAAATCATAACATAGAACGAAAAGGCAATGTAAAGGATCTGGGTGTACTCATGTCGGAAGACCTTACCTTTAAAGAACACAATAAAGTAGCCGTCACAACTGCAAGAAAAATGACAGGTTGGATAACAAGAACTTTTCACACTAGAGATGCTATACCGATGATGATACTTTTCAAAACGCTTGTGCTCTCTAGAGTGGAGTACTGCTGCACAATGACAGCCCCTTTCAAAGCTGGAGAAATTGCTGACCTGGAGAGCGTGCAGAGATCCTTTACTGCTAGAATCCACTCAGTAAAACATCTAAACTATTGGGACCGACTAAAGAGCCTAAATCTGTACTCCCTTGAGCGCAGGCGGGAGAGATACATAATAATTTACACGTGGAAAATATTAGAGGGGCTGGTCCCAAACCTGCACACAGAAATAACATCACATGAGACCAGAAGACATGGCAGGATGTGCAGAATACCCCCGTTGAAAAGCAGAGGTGCAACAGGTACTCTGAGAGAGAACTCTATCAACATCACAGGCCGAGACTGTTCAACACGCTTCCGCTACACATAAGGGGCATAACTGGCAAACCCCTCACAGTGTTCAAGAGAGAACTGGATAAGCACCTCCAAAGGATACCTGATCAACCAGGCTGTGACTCATACGTCAGGCTGCAAGCAGCCACGTCAAACAGCCTGGTTGATCAGTCCAGCAACCAGGAGGCCTGGTCGACGACCGGGCCGCGGGGACGCTAAGCCCCAAATATAGCGTCTTACACAAACATGGGAAATCTGCTAAAACACTGACACGAATTTCCACGCTCCCATCGACTGCTACAGAGCACTAGCAGGAATAGAACATCTATAATCCCTGGTATGGTGACCCACGAGTCTGTTATTGCTCGTATGCAAATTACCCACGATCCCAGATCTCTACCCACTGTACACAATGTCTTTCTCCCCTTCGAGCGACGACTTCGGTCGGATTCTGCTGCAACCGCCGTCGTAGATGAAGCAGGAGGTGAAGCAGTTGAGTAGTCAAGCCACCACGACGCAGTATACTCAATTTGGCCGAATGAGCACAGGGAGCGCCAGGACACGGTGGTGGCTGTGTTCAAAATGATTCCTTGAGGGCCAAATGTACTCACTAGAAAGAAGACGAGAGAGATATCAAATAATATACACCTGGAAGATACTGGAGGGCCAGGTCCCAAATCTACACAGTAAAATAACAACGTACTGGAGTGATCGATATGGAAGAAAATGCAGAATAGAGCCAGTGAAGAGCAGGGGTGCCATAGGCACAATCAGAGAATACTGTATAAACATCAGAGGTCCGCGGTTGTTCAACGTCCTCCCAGCAAGCATAAGAAATATTGCCGGAACAACCGTGGACATCTTCAAGAGGAAACTAGATTTATTCCTCCAAGGAGTTCCGGACCAGCCGGGCTGTGGTGGGTATGTGGGCCTGCGGGCCGCTCCAAGCAACAGCCTAGTGGACCAAACTCTCACAAGTCAAGCCTGGCCTCGGGCCGGGCTTGGGGAGTAGAAGAACTCCCAGAACCCCATCAACCAGGTATCAACCAGGTATCAACCAGGAGGGAGGAACACCGGCGATTCCCGCGTCCTTCTCAAAAGAGCCGATGAGAGAGGGGCACACAACGGCCTACCCCTCTCAACCAATCAGCGACGGTATAGCATGGCCCTGGGGCAACTTCAAGATGGCTGACTCCCCAGATGTTTCCTTAAGATGGCGGCTGTTGCCATGACGACAATGCTGGAGCTGGCGGGAGGCGCTCGGCCTGACTGTTCCCGCGCGAACTTGTCTCCCTCCAAGCTTACAACGAAATGATGCTATTGGCTATTACTCTGTCCACAGACGTGCTACCCTGGCAAAGGTAACATTTCTGGAATGCTGGTGAGTGGGGCTCTCACATGAGCCCAAACACAAGATGTTTCGGATACTGGTTACCAAACTTAGATCCACGCAATTAACAAGTGCACTTAGCAAGTGTAATGGCTGGTGCAAGCATAAGAGCACCATTGTAAGTTACCTGGTGAACCATCCCCCTCACAGTCTGAACAACTCCAGTCACTGCATCTTTCAGCCTCAACTGTACAGCCGGGTGTATTTACCTCCCTCGGCACGTCCAGCCCAGACCATAAACTGGGCTCTCACCAAAGCACTGTAGAAAACTATTACCCACAGAGGAACGCCTTCACTAGCAGCACCTCCGGTGGTGGCCTCCTCCAGGACGAGGGAAACTTGCCAACCTGCGTATTGTCATGCGAGGGAGTGACACATGTTAGGTTGTGTGTAACATGTGTAACACATCTGACTTAGAGTGACAAGTCTCTCCGTTGGTCATCTCCACACGACCAACCTAGCTTTGGTCTCTAATTAGAGCCCATAATGCTTAAAACAGTGATGCTGATAGAGCTGTAGTGTGTGTAATCACACTATGCAATTGTAGTCCCCGTGGTGTAGTGGTAGAATACTCGCCCGACGCTTTGCGAGTGCTTTGGCATGGGTTCGTACCTTGGCCGGGTAGGATAGACTGGGCACCAATCCTTAACTCTAGCCAATGTTCACCTAGCAGTGAATGGGTACCTGATTATTAAACGATTTGGCGGGATGAATTCGGGAGGAACAGTAGGATTAAGGACCTGCCCGAAATGCTATACTTGCTAGTGGCTATACAAGAATGTAACAACTCTTGTGTATATAAAATATAAACAAAAACCAGTGAAGAGACAGAGGAAGTACAGCAATTCTGTTAGATGCCATCTTGGAAGGCTACTGATGGCAGTATTATGCCTCAAGCAATGCGCACACACACGAGGTCAGGTCAACGGTTGACCCAGGATCAGCGAGGGACTCCTGGCATTACTACCTGCATCACCACGGATGAACCTGCAACGACCCACTAAACAGACGCTGCAGAAAAGCCAATCGCTGTTTAGCCAGTCCCAGAGACAAAGGCTGAAGCTCACTAAAGCATTCTTTGTATATTGGTCAAATATTCCAGCCTTGGGAAATCAGTCATAGCAGATGTGTGTGATCTCTTAATTGTCACTCATTAGACAACCCATCGTCAAAGTTCATACACTGTTAAATTAGTTGTAACTTCCTCAGTCAGGGTAAATATCATGTAAACAGCAGAAATCCTGAGTTAGTGAAATTTCATCAAATTTAGCAGAGTGACTGTAAGAGATACCACGAAGGACGTAAAGAGGCAACAGGACTGTTGAAAAGTGTACCACTGTTATTGTGTTTTATCTCTGTCATCTGTATAGTGAGATACACAAGTGTTCAGTGAATATTGTATGAGAACCACAAGGGCCACCACAGAGAACCTAAGAGTAAAATGCTTTAAACGAAAATCAGAAGGAAGAACCAAAAACAGTAGATTCCACTCGGTTTTTCTTTCTCAAACTAGTTTATAGCTGCTGAAGGCCACCCACGTGGTTCTAGACCAACAACAGCACCTCCAACTGTTAGAGACCTGCTGCTCATCTGCTACTCCACATGATGCACTCATTTACCTGTACTCCTCGCACGTCACTTTAGCACAAGCATCTTAAGTGTGCCTGCATTCTGACCCAATGTGTGATCTACAGTGATACCATATGCAGTCCTTGTATATTGCGCCACCACGACTCCTCCGACGTTTAGGAGTGTAATCCAGTGTATCCAAAGTTGTCCCACAAGACCGACCATGGTGAAGACCAACCGGGCACACCTTCTGCGAGATGTGTATACACAAATTATTGATATGAAACTATGAGGCCGGCATGATGTAATCACTAAAATCTGTTGGTTGCTTTCCTGGTGTAGCAGGAGGACCCTGGTAAGGTTGCTGACATGGCCTGAGTGATGGGGGTCCCATCCCCCCATTTTGTGGGCTCACTCTGTTGGTCTAGAGTTTACTGGCAAAGTTGACTACCCTGCAGTGGAGCTGTCGTTATGCGAGATGCTGAGTGTGGACATGGATGTCATCTATAGTGTGGAGCACGTCTCTTCTCATTAGGCAGGGGTGAAATTTTCTGCCGTGGAGGATTACAGTGCGTTTTTGCGTCGCTACGAGGGATGGTCATTTCAACTGCTGGATGTTGCTTGTTCGGTGGTTATCTCCGACTGGAGTGGTGCCCTCACCTACGTCAGTGTTCATGGTGCACCACTTTAATTCCTAGAGGAGCTGCTGCGGAGGTACTTTGGGCAGTTTGGTGCAGTTATGAGTGTGCGGTTGAATATGATTTCCTATGAGCGCCTCTGGGGTGTACGGACTAGTATCAGTACCTTGGGAATGCAGTTGCGTTCAGACATCCCATCTTCCGTGAAACTTTTGGGCTATTACATCCATATATACCATGCACAGCAGCCTCGCATGTGCTTCCGCTGTGAGTTGTTGGGCCATCTGGCTGCTCGGCAGCTGCCGTCCAGAGGGATAATCTCTTTCGTTAGCTGTCGATGACGAACCGGCGTGTGGAGCTGTTCAAATTCCTGTAGATGTCGAGCCTTGCCTGGTGTTTGTTTTCGTGCTGACTCCTGCTGGTGTTCGCGCGCCGAATACTGTGCAGTTGCCGGGTGTGTATTAACCTAGTTGTGCTTGCAGGGGTTGAGCTCTGCTCTTTTGGCTCACTTCTCAACTGTCAATCAACTGTTACTAACTAACTTCTCCCCCCCCCCACACACACCCACCTCAGGATGGGTGCCCATAACCACTGTCTATCTCCCAGGTACCTATTTACTGCTAGGTAGCAGGGGCATCAGGGTAAAGAAACTCTGCCCATTTTTGTTTCTTGCCGGTGCCGGGAACCAAACCTGGGCCACAGGATTACGTGTCCAGCATGCTATCCACACAGCCAACGGCGCCCCCGGTGTGTGTGTTCGGTGGCTGTTTGTGGTAATGGTAGGGTAGGCGTAGCCCAGTCAGAGGCCTTGTCTCCACATCTGTCTTCTGTGGATGTTCCAGCCGGTACTCCTGTGACTCGTGTCTTCGTGCCCCCACCGCACTTGTCATCCGTGCTGCTAGATGGTGCGAGTTCTGGGCATCATGCTGGGGTTGGGCCGGTCCCCCGGGTGGTCACTGCTGCCGAGGTCCTGTGTCATGCCCGGGTACAGATTACCAGCGTCTCTCATGTCTTGGCTTCTGTTCCAGTGGACAGCTCAGACGATTTGTGTTCGGATCTCAAGCACTCGCGGCTCTCTTTTCCTATTTTTGGTCTTGACGGACGTGGCCTGGGCGGATGTGGGGGAAGTTTCAAAGTTGTGTGTCGTCTTCTGCGGACATTGTGGCTAATGGTAATGGCAGTACGGCTTTGGCCGTGGTAGTGGCAGAGGTAAACGCGGCGGATGGTGGCAAGGCTGTGGGGAGCTCCGCGTTGCTACCCTTCCTGCAACGCCTGTTGTCATCCCCCCCCCTTACAGTGGGAGGTGGTTCCTCCTCCCGAAGTGGCTCCTGTGGCCAGGGACCTTGTAGTCGGTTTGAAGAAGGATGTTCTTCTTCTTCTTGATAGTAGGTGCAGTTTGCATGAAGGGTTTGTCCTCCCGATGACTGCACCAGTACAGATGTTGGTAGAGGCATTTATGTTGAGGATGATAAGAGTTTCAAAAGTGCTTGTTGCGTTGTGCTGTAGACAGAGGAGCGGCGACTAAAACAGAGGTGTATGTTAGATTGAGACTTGCCGCACCGTAGGGCGGTGTGTTGTGTTTATGGCGTCAGCTGATCCTTGGTGTTGCAAGAAGGCAGTTGTTTTCTGTGTTTAGCAGTTGGTGGCGCCAAGTATAAATGTGGCGCCAGGTCAGATGTGACCCAATTTGTTGGTCGACTGGAGATATTTAGCTAGTGCTTTGACTATTTGGTATTTTTCTTGTAACGAGTGGTTACGGCCTCCTAATATATGATCAATGGTAAAGGGTATTTTAAGTGAGATAAGTACTTGTTTGAAATTTACTCTGGCACTATAATGTCGGAAGCAGTGAAGGAGGTAGTGTTCGATTGTTTCAGGCACTTGACAGTGGATGGAGAGTTCGTTGATGTCTGTTCTGTACTTAGAACTGTGTGCTGCCAGTTTGGTGTGTCCCAGCCTTAATCTGGTCATCGCTATATCAATTTCTCTGCTTTTATATCAGACATGTTTCCAAGTTTCCCATTTCTTTTTAATGGACCCATAATACAAAGGTGAGCATGACGTTTTCCATTTCGTCACAAAATCTTGGGTGATGGTATTTTTAAAAGCTTCTTTACGTGCAACATGGGGAACTGAATGACGGGTAATGTGAGGTGTGTTGTGCATTGCTTTGGCTAGTTGATCTCCTAGTTCATTATGGAGAATACAACAATACGCTGGGACCCCATTGGATAGAGGTATCATAACCGTTCAATCGATGTTCATGAAGAAATTGAAGACATGGGTAAACAAACTCCTTGCACGTTGTTGACGAGTACGTAATTGCTTGAATCGCACTCTGAGTCACTGCAGATTATATATGTCCTGATTGGTAATGTTGTGATTATTTGGAGAGCTTGATATAAGGTATATAATTCAGCTGTGAAACAGATAGTTTGTTTGGTAACCACCATCCCTGCTTGAGATGCTATTCTGGTATCCATACAGTGCTAGTGACCGAGAGAACGTTGTTCATGATGATGCGAGATCCATCTGTATAAATTGCTGTGGTATTTGGGTGGCAATTTTTCATTGTTGAGACAAAGACTGAGGCTATGGCTGAGTTTGGTGCAGACTTTGGGATGTTGTCTTCGAGTTGTATAAAGCCAAGGTGGAATAGGGGGAACAGTAAGTTGGGTTTCCGAGTTTTGGAGTAGAGAGAGGTCTATATTGAGGGTATTTGTAGCCCATGTGAGGTAAGGTTGCGAGTGATTGGTTGGGAAGCGGGGGTTATGTGGGTTAACTGTTGGGTTAATTTTTTATCTGTATGGGTGTGTCTGGTGAGCAGTGGTACAGAGTGACAGATAGTTGGCACATATTATGTTTTCGTATGGTGGCTAGGCTTGTGAGGCCTGTTTCCCCGTAAAGTCCGAGGATAGAAGTGGAAAGCATTTCGCCACATATAAGTCGCATGGCATTGTTTTGGATGACCTCTAGGCTCTGTAGGTTCGTAGGCGCAGCCGACGCATATACTTGGCAACAATTGTCTAGTTGATTGCGTATGTAGGTTGTATAGAAACAGAGCAAGATTTTATGGTGTGCTCCCCAGGTGGTGCCAGTATGGCGAGTCGGGGTTGTGTCGTCTGTTTAAGGTGTTGAATGTGTGCTTTCCAGGTAAGTGAGGGCGAGTCTAAGTGCATGCCAAGGTATTTATGTTCTCGTACATGTTGGATGGGAGTGTTGTGTATTGTGAGGGTGGGTAGATGAGCAAGTCATTTTTTTTAGGGAAAATTTGATAATAGATTTTGGTAGTACAAACTTGAAGGCCCCACTGTTGTGTCCAATCTATGAGGTGGTCAAGTGCTGTTTGCATTGTTGAGACTGTATTAGGTAAGGCATTGTCTGAATAGTACAATGTTAAGTCGCCGGCGTACGCCGGCAGGTGAACAGGATGGGTGTTAAGCAAATCTGCTAAGAATGCAGCAAGAAGGATTGGGCTTAGTATGGAGCCTTGCGGGACACCCGTTAGTATTGGGATGCCATCGGAAAACTCACCTTGTATATAGACTTTAGAGGTCCTGTTCGTAAGATAGGACTGTAACCATAAAAGTAATCTTCTCTGTACGCCTAAACGTGCAAGCTTTGCGAGGAGGCAAATATGAGGAATGCTATCAAAAGCTCCTTTGAGGTCTAGGTAGAGAACAATACAAAATTTACTGCTTCTGAGGGAGGTGCAGATTTTATGTTCAAGGCAGAGTATTTGATCGAGTGTGGAGCATTGTGGTCGAAATCCAGCTTGGAGTGATGGTATAATATTATTATTCTCTAGGTACCATTGGAGGCGAGTATGTACTAGTCTTTCCCTGACCTTACTGAGGCATGATAGTAGGGAAATAGGTCCGTATGACGCAGGTTGGGATGGATCTTTTCCTGGTTTAAGGAAGGGAAGAATAATACTGGTTTGCCATTCTAAGGGAATATTTCCGTGAGTCCAACATTGGTTGTAATAGTTTAAAAGAATAATATGAGCAGTCGATGGAAGATATTTAATGAGTTCATATGGAATTCCATCCTCTCCAGGTGCCTTGCCAAGAGGTAGGCGGGTTAAGGCTAATTATAGCTCGCTTAAGGTGTACATATTATCGACGTCGAGCATGGGTAGCAGTATGGCACGGTCAATTTCTTTTCTGAGGGGGAGTTCTTGGGCATGCAGGAAGGGTGTTGAGAGGGTAACTTTAAGACATTCAGCAAGAACATTTGCACGCTCCTGAGGTGTTTGACAGAGTGAACCGTTGATCATCAGGGGAAACGAAGGGAATGTTGGGCGACCTTTAATGCTGTTAAATGTAGCCCAGACTTTTGAATGTGGCATAGTGGGTGTGAGGCTATCACAAAATTTTGTCCAAGATGCTCGCTTTGCTGACAGTATGGTTTTTTGGGGGGGCTTCTGCTGTGGCCCGCCGGAGATTAACCTAGTTCAGTAGGGAGGGTTGACGTCTTTGCTTTTGTATGGCTCGTCGGCGTAAAGCGACTGTTCGTGCACATTCCGCGTTCCACCACGGTTTAAGTGGTTTGTTGGATCTATGTCCTGAAGTTTTCTTAAGCATTTGGGTGGCTGCAGAATTTATGGCCGAGGTGATTGTGGACAGTCGCGTGTTTGGGTCTACATCGTCTGTATCTGGGAGACAGACAGTATCAGGCCATTTTTTCTTATCTAGTTTCTTAATGTTCCACTTGGGGAGCGTTAGGAGGTGGGTTGGTGGCTGAAAGTTAGTAAATTTTATAATAAGGGGTTTGTGGTCACTACCAATATCTGGTCCAGTATGAAACAGTAGTTCATGTTGAAAGTGCACCGAGCCAAAGCAGATGTCCAGCGAGGCTTCATAATTAGTTCTGCAGTTAAAGTAGGTTGCAAGGTAGGGCGGTGAAAGAATATATGGTGCAGTGTCTAAGTAGTTATATAGATCAGTGCCTGCAGTATTTTGGGTATCTCTACTCCATGTGGGGTGGTTTGCATTGAGATCACCTGTAACAATGATCGGATGCCGTAATTGGTTAAGATAGAATTCCAGTTCATTTAAATTTATTGTGGCACCAGGGTTGTATATTCCCAGAAAGGATATGTGTGTACCATTGTAAGGTATTAGGCATGCTAAAATTTCTAGTTTACCATTCACAAAATGTGTAAATGTTACAGGTTTACATGTCATATTACTCCGTGTTAGGAGGAAAATACCACCCGCCTACGGTTTGGTCTGTCCAATCTCTGCATCTGAAAGTTTTTAAAAATAGGATTTTGTTTGGGGGTGAGCCAGAATTCGGTTATGAAAGTTAAGTCCGGTTTGGATGAGTAAAGGAATTGTGTAAGTTCTGTGAGGGATGTTTTAATGCTTTTTGCGTTCCAAGTCATGATGTTTATGGGAGACATTTAGCATGTGTGGGTTACGGATGTGTCTGTTTTCCTTGGTATGCCAGTAGTAGTACGTGTTGGATACTTAGATGTGGATGTGGGCTGTATCTTACTCTTGGTACTGGCGGTTTGGGTTTGTGGCAAGTCAGCCTGGGGAATGATTTTGGTAAGGCGTGCTAAGGAGTTATTTATGAGTTTTTTCATCATCTGTTCAAACAATGTGTGTAGAGCAATGGCGGCTTTGTTTGGGCGGATGTCAGGGTCTGAAGCTGTTGATGGGATGTCTTTTGGGTCAGCCTCAGTGGTGGGTTGTGTTACTTGTGTAAAAAATTTAGTTACATTTCGGTCCAGCGTCTTTTCTAATGCATTTTCGATGCGTGTGATAAAAGTTTCAACAAGATCATTTTCAATGCGAGTGAAAAGAGTTTCAACAAGATCAGGACTCAGTTGTGCATTTTGTGAGAGATGGTTGGACCCCGGGGTTGTGGGAATGTCGGTGACAGATATATCAGGTACACGCAAAGGTTGTGTTTGAGTGTAAGGTAGTGTTTGATGATGGGCTGTGTTAGGTTGTTTCAGTGCACTACTGTATAGCAGGTTGTTGGTGGGGAGAACCTTAGTTTTTGCTGCTGCTGATATGTATGAAGGACATTGAATGTTATGTCGTGATCACCACCACAGTTTGAGCAGGTAAGTGTATCTGATGTACAATCTTGCGTGTAATGGGAACCAGAGCATTTCCCTCATTTAATGTCTTTGGTGCAGCCTTTCAAGATATGGTTAAAACCTTGACATTTAAAACACTGAGTGGGACGTGGTATATACACCTCTAGTTTATGGAGGGAGCCGTTTAACCAAATCCTCTCAGGGGGGACTGTAGTCTAAAGAGGTAAGCAGAGCAGTGCCTGTATCACTCAGTTCTCCGTTTGTTCTTAGCATAAATTTTTTGATTCCATGGATCGAGATGTCATGTGTCTGAAGTTGTGCTTTGATGTCGTCTACAGTGATGTCTACCACATGTCTGATTACATATTTTGTTAATCGATCCCATAATGGTTTGAAGCACTTTACTTTGTGGCCACAGATGTCAGTAATGTCTGAAAGCTTTAGTTCTTCGCCATGTTTGTGGTCCACTGCGATCAGTTGTTTTTGTTTATTAGGTCTCATATCGTGCACGTTGATCCCGAATATCTTGGCAATGGCATTATATAAGATACTTTGTGCCCGGCTATTTCTGAACACATTTTCCTCTTCACCATCAAAGGCAATAATGAAAATTTGCAAGTCAGAAGAACTTGGCCTACCTTGGTTGCGCAGTGGATGTTGATACTGAGGCCGCGTGGTGCCGGCATGGTCTCTGTTTACCTCTGTAAATTGGCGGCGTTTCGCCTCCAATCTGTTTGCCTTGCTGTGATGTTTGCTGTCCAGAAAATCTCCATCTAGATCCTCTTCTAAGACCGGGTGACGTTCATGATCTAAATGTGTGGTATGCAACAGTGGTTTCCCAGTGTCCTCAAAGGTATCGTCAATATTTGTAGGAGAGACGCTGCGTGAACCTCCACCAGTCGCCATGACGCAATAAAAAAGGAAATGTTAGTTGTGGGAACTCTGTGTCTGTGCCGCTGCGGAACGTTGGGTGTGATTCCCTTGTGATGCCGCCTCCCCGTGTTGCAGGCCCCTTCTGGCGGGGTGGTTCCCTCGTCGGGGCCCACTCTGGTGCTTGGTGCTGTACCTCCAGGTGCAACGGAACGGGTCATGCCAGTCCCGTGGTGTTCTTCGACTGTGTGGATGCCTAGTGTGCAAAAATTCGTCATTGGTATTCACGAGTTTATGTTGCACCTCCGGGAGATGCCTGGGGATATTCCCGACGATGAGTGGCTAATATAGGAGGCGAACTGTATCCTATTTCCAAGGGCTGAATTTCCGCAGAAATATAAGATATATGTTAACTGATGTGTTCTTGTTTATGCTCTTGTATTATGTTTATTTTCAGTTTTGTGGACCAGTTGGCCCTTCAGGCCTATGGTTTGTTTCTGTATGTTCTTGTGTTTCTTTATGTACTGTGTTGTGTTTGTGCATCCGTTTTGGACTTCTCTCTATCTTGTATTATGTGCATCCTCATTGCTTTATATTTTATATTTCATGTGTTTTCCAATGTTTGTGTGTCATGTTATCTTTCGGTAATTATTTTATGGTAATTATTTAGCATGCTTTGCATGCAAATATAAAAATAAAAAAAAATAACTGTTTTATTGTGTTATTGTCGATCTGTGCGTCGATTCTTGATCAGCGAGAGCTTGCTTGCTTTGCTACCCACCTACAACAGGTGGCGGCTAGAGGTAAAGACATACCTGATGGTGAACAGTTAATTATCTGTTTGATATCACAATTGTTCCATCTGTTTTATTGACTCTCTGCATGACAGATCATTATTTTGTTGATTCTGCATTCCATTATATCGACTGCTGGAGCATCCAAGTTGGAACTCGTGTGTTCCTATAAAATAGATAGGAACATAAAATAGATAGGAGTGGATAGAGCTTCTGCCTCACACGCATGGCGTCCATGGTTCGAGTCTCCTAGAGCCCAGGTGAACGGAATCCTGTGTTCCTCTTGCAACTGTCAGTGTTACGAAAGCCATGTTAGTGATTGGTTGTCTTAGTAAAGTTAAGACAGGATTGTCCACAGGTGAACTATGAGATTGTTCAGTTGAGACGCCTCTGTGTCACCTGATGCTATACAAGCTTTGCTAACACCACTCTAGAGTAATATTAGTACCCACGATATTATTAGCACCCACGTTTTGTGAATACACGTTTATGAGTTTAATGATTGTGTAATACCTTTACTAAATACCATCACTCACATGGTTACTTTCAGTACTAATTCTCCCTCCAAGTCCTAAGACCCTAAAAAGGTTATTTTTCTTAAAACTAGATATTTAGTTAAGTTTAGAACTCCTCTACTTCTTAAAACTATCTTCTTTCATAAATTTACAAATCTGATGATGACCCACTGAGAGGTTTTGTGGTATTTTTGTTGCATTGAAGTTGACTCGCTTGACCAACGTGAATCTGGACCAGAAGAGCGTGTTGATAAGGACTGCCCCACAGAGAGGGCCTTACGCACCATGTACTCCCTGGCCCGTATGCTTGCTGTCATATTCGATAAGCTCAAATGACATTGAAGCTTTCAGCCATTGTAAAGTTGAGACGGTGCATGCAATTGAAGCCAGAGTAGAGCAAAATTCCACAACACACTTATGTTGGAGTAACGTGACTTGCAACAGTCTCCATAAATAATANGTGCTTCAATGCTGAATGTCCAGCTTTCATATAAGAGGTACCAGCGACGAATAAAACCGACAGACCGCCACTATGAAAACAGCCACTACTCCATCGACCGGAATAATTTTTTAGCAAGAGGAGGAGGAGAAGAATGGCTAAAATGACCAGACTCTATCACCAACTCGGTCAAATGCTAGAGAGGACGCAAACACAGTGGCCGCCTTACCAGAGCCTCAGATATTAACACCAAGTAAGGCATCCAGCACTTCCACTAACACGGATAAATCATTTATATTTGCCAACATCCAGGTATAAAAACACGCAAAATCCAACAAGTTCACTTTATAGATGGTCTCCTTCATGAGGTAATGCAGTGTTGCAGCCCTAACAGAAACCCACACAAAGGACTACCATGATGGTGAAATATTTGGACTCAGAGTACAATCTTTTCAGATGTGATTGGAAACACCGGCTTCAGGGTGGGTCAGCTCTACATCAAAGACACACTCATCTGTACTGAGCTGCTAAACACCTCAAATGATATGGGGAAGAGCTGATAATCAAAATAAAGATCCTAAATGTAGTTATTGTCCTTGTATATAAGTCACCGAAGGCAAACCCTCAGCAGTTTAAAGACCAACTAATGAAAATAGAACACTGCCTGGAAAACCTCACAAATCCAGCTCCGAACATCATCTGCTTGGGGACTTCAACCTACGGCACCTGAAATGGAAGCACCAGGCTAATACAGTAATATCAGAAAGAATACCAGGAAGTAGCCTAAATGAACAGGCACATGCAAATGACCTGCTTCGGATGTGCGACAGGTTTGCCTTAACCACAAATAGTAGAACCAACTAGGAAGGAGAACACGCTGGACCTCATTTTCACTAATAATGATGAATTGATCAGGAACATAATGATTACAAATACCTGTTACTCAGATCACAACTTAATTGAAGTTATGACACCCATGGGGAATAGACCTTCAAAACCAGTCCAGATTCCCGGTGGAGGAGATTTCAGGAAATTCAACTTCAATAATAAACAGATAAACTGGGAGCAAATAAACCAGGACTTCACAGAAGTAAACTGGGAAGAACAGCTAGAAAATGCAAACCTGAGCCAGTGCCTGGAAAAAATAAGCTCAGTAGCACTAGAAATATGTTCAAACCACATACCCCTAAGAAAAAAGAGGAAGAGATGCAGATTGGAACGGGAACGTCGTTCCCTGTATAGGCGAAGAAAACGAATCGCGGAACAACTTGAGAGTCGCACCCTGTCTCAAGAACGGCGAAGAAGGTTAGGTAGAGAAATAGAAACAATTGAACTCAAGCTACAAGAATCATACAAAACCCAGGAGAGGCAAAGAGAGCAAAAAGCCATCAGTGAAATAGAGAGAAATCCGAAATATTTTTTCACCTATTCAAAATCAAGATAAAAAACCACATCTAGTATCGGGCCCGCGTGAAAGGGAGATGGAACTTTCACCGATGACAACAAAGAAATGAGCGAGTTACTGAGGAAGCAGTACGACTCTGTTTTCAGCGAGCCATTAAATGCACTAAAGATTGATAACCCAAATGAATTTTTCATGGATATGATACCAACATCAAATCATATATCAGACGTCACCCTATCCCCACTGGATTTTGAAGAAGCCATAAACAGTATGCCTATGCACTCTGCACCAGGCCCGGATTCTTGGAACTCCATATTCATCAAGAACTGTAAAAAACCACTATCACAGGCCCCTCCACATTCTGTGGAGACAAAGCCTAGATACTGGCGTTATCCCTGATATACTAAAAACAGCAGAGATAGCACCACTTCATAAAGGAGGAAATAAGGCAGAGGCAAAAAATTACAGACCGATAGCACTAA
Source organism: Procambarus virginalis (assembly GCA_020271785.1). Classification (NCBI taxonomy): domain Eukaryota; kingdom Metazoa; phylum Arthropoda; class Malacostraca; order Decapoda; family Cambaridae; genus Procambarus; species Procambarus virginalis. The sequence goes on from WNGS01166697.1 coordinate 72,276, forward strand.
CATCGCACATCATAAAAATTTGAGAGAGTGCTAAGAAGTAAGAACACAAAATACATGGAATCACAGCATCTCCATAACCCTGGACAACATGGTTTCAGAACAGGGCGCTCTTGCCTGTCGCAGTTGCTGGACCACTATGATATGGCATTAGATGCTATGGAAGACAAACAAAACGCTGATGTAATTTACACAGATTTCGCAAAAGCTTTTGATAAATGTGACCATGGTGTTATTGCACATAAAATGCCTTCAAAAGAAATTACCGGAAAAATAGGCAGATGGATCTACAATTTCCTGACTAACAGAACCCAATGTGTACTAGTCAACAAAATAAAATTAAGCCCATCAACCGTGAAGAGCTCAGTCCCCCAGGGTACTGTGCTTGCTCCAGTACTTTTTCTCATCCTCATATTGGACAAAGACAAGAACACAACCTATAGCACTGTATCATCCTTTGCAGATGACACTAGGATCTTCATGAGAGTAGGCAACATAGAGGACACGGCAAACCTCCAATCAGATGTAAATCAGGTCTTTCTATGGGCTACAGAAAATAATATGGTGTTTAACGAAGATAAGTTCCAGCTCATGCGCTATGGAAAAAATGAAAATATAAAAACAGAAACCTCGTACAAAACTCAGGCAAATCATAACATAGAACGAAAAGACAATGTAAAGGATCTGTGTGTACTCATGTCGGAAGACCTTACCTTTAAAGAACACAATAAAGTAGCCGTCACAACTGCAAGAAAAATGACAGGTTGGATAACAAGAACTTTTCACACTAGAGATGCTATACCGATGATGATACTTTTCAAAACACTTGTGCTCTCTAGAGAGGAGCACTGCTGCACAATGACAGCCCCTTTCAAAGCTGGAGAAATTGCTGACCTGGAGAGGGTGCAGAGATCCTTTACTGCTAGAATCCACTCAGTAAAACATCTAAACTATTGGGATCGAATAAAGAGCCTAAATCTGTACTCCCTTGAGCGCAGGCGGGAGAGATACATAATAATTTACACGTGGAAAATATTAGAGGGGCTGGTCCCAAACCTGAACACAGAAATAACATCACATGAGACCAGAAGACATGGCAGGATGTGCAGAATACCCCCGTTGAAAAGCAGAGGTGCAACAGGTACTTTGAGAGAGAACTCTATCAACATCACAGGGCCGAGACTGTTCAACACGCTTCCGCTACACATAAGGGGCATAACTGGCAAACCCCTCACAGTGTTCAAGAGAGAACTGGATAAGCACCTCCAAAGGATACCTTATCAACCAGGCTGTGACTCATACGTCAGGCTGCAAGCAGCCGCGTCGAACAGCCTGGTTGATCAGTCCAGCAACCAGGAGGCCTGGTCGACGACCGGGCCGCGGGGACGCTAGGCCCCGGAAGCACCTCAAGGTAAGGTAAGGTAACCAAGGTCCCTGGAAACACAAGAAAATAATCAATCTGGTATCACTCCACAATAATCAATTGCCAGGAATCCTTGACGTTACACACTGACACTAACCTGAGCGCTCAGTACTGGAATTCCACACCTGCAAGATTATAACACATGGAACGAAATCAAAAACAATGATTGAATTACCGGTATTCTACCAGAATGAAATAATAAATATTCTAATGTAAAAGTGTTCCCGTGTGTACCACACACACGCACACATACAAGTACGTCTGTCTACACGAGACCAAGTCCCACTGGACTGACAAGATGTCAGCAAGGATGATACTCTCACTCGCCCACACTCCACTATCACCACTGCAGGTGCTCTTAGTGACAATGAGACGGAACACCTGACCTTGAATTCAGACTTTAGAGAATAATGAATCACCAGAATACACACATAAGTACTTACCCATTTATACAGCCGGCCTCACACACACACAATTACCATACATCAGGTACCCCACTGGCAGATGGCTGTGGATCACGGCGGTGGAGGCTAGGTAGAGCTGGTACCTCACGTGGTATCCTTCGTACAGGATGGCGTCACGCGTCTTTCGAACCCTCCCTCACAACACATGGCCCGATTCGCACCCTCGACCCACCAGTGAAGCGGAACGTTCGTACCTGGTGACGCGCACAAAATATAGCGTCTTACACAAACATGGGAAATCTGCCTAAAACACTGACACGAATTTCCACGCTCCCATCGACTGCTACAGAGCACTAGCAGGAAATAGAACATCTATAATCCCTGGTATGGTGACCCACGAGTCTGTTATTGCTCGTATGCAAATTACCCACGATCCCAGATCTCTACCCACTGTACACAATGTCTTTCTCCCCTTCGAGCGACGACTTCGGTCGGATTCTGCTGCAACCGCCGTCGTAGATGAAGCAGGAGGTGAAGCAGTTGAGTAGTCAAGCCACCACGACGCAGTATACTCAATTTGGCCGAATGAGCACAGGGAGCGCCAGGACACGGTGGTGGCTGTGTTCAAAATGATTCCTTGAGGGAGGAACACCGGCGATTCCCGTGTCCTTCTCAAAAGAGCCGATGAGAGAGAGGCACACAACGGCCTACCCCTCTCAACCAATCAGCGACGGTATAGCATGGCTCTGGGGCAACTTCAAGATGGCTGACTCCCCAGATGTTTCCTTAAGATGGCGGCTGTTGCCATGACGACAATGCTGGAGCTGGCGGGAGGCGCACGGCCTGACTGTTCCCGCGCGAACTTGTCTCCCTCCAAGCTTACAACGAAATGATGCTGTTGGCTATTACTCTGTCCACAGACGTGCTACCCTGGCGAAGGTAACATTTCTGGAATGCTGATGAGTGGGGCTCTCACATGAGCCCAAACACAAGATGTTTCGGATACTGGTTACCAAACTTAGATCCGCGCAATTAACAAGTGCACTTAGCAAGTGTAATGGCTGGTGCAGGAGCACCATTGTAAGTTACCTGGTGAACCATCCCCCTCACACTCTGAACAACTCCAGTCACTGCATCTTCCAGCCTCAACTGTACAGCCGGGTGTATTTACCGCCCTCGGCACGTGCAGCCCAGACCATGAACCGGGCTCTCACCAAAGCACTGTAGAAAACTATTACCCACAGAGGAACGCCTTCCTAGCAGCACCTCCGGTGGTGGTCTCCCCCAGGACGAGGGAAACTTGCCAACCTGCGTATTGTCATGCGAGAGAGTGACACATGTTAGGGTATGTGTAACATGTGTAACACATCTGACTTAGAGTGACAAGTCTCTCCGTTGGTCATCTCCACACGACTAACCTAGCTTTGGTCTCTAATGAGAGCCTATAATGCTTAAAACAGTGATGCTGATAGAGCTGTAGTGTGTGTAATCACACTATGCAATTGTAGTCCCCGTGGTGTAGTGGTAGAATACTCGCCCGACGCTTCGCGAGCGCTTTGGCATGGGTTCGTACCTTGGCCGGGTAGGATAGACTGGGCACCAATCCTTAACTCTAGCCAATGTTCACCTAGCAGTGAATGGGTACCTGATTATTAAACGATTTGGCGGGTTGTATTCCGGAGGAACAGTAGGATTAAGGACCTGCCCGAAATGCTATACTTGCTAGTGGCTATACAAGAATGTAACAACTCTTGTGTATATAAAATAAAAAGAAAAACCAGTGAAGAGACAGAGGAAGTACAGCAATTCTGTTAGATGCCATCTTGGAAGGCTACTGATGGCAGTATTATGCCTCAAGCAATGCGCACACACACGAGGTCAGGTCAACGGTTGACCCAGGATCAGCGAGGGACTCCTGGCATTACTACCTGCATCACCACGGATGAACCTGCAACGACCCACTAAACAGACGCTGCAGAAAAGCCAATCGCTGTTTAGCCAGTCCCAGAGACAAAGGCTGAAGCTCACTAAAGCATTCTTTGTATATTGGTCAAATATTCCAGCCTTGGGAAATCAGTCATAGCAGATGTGTGTGATCTCTTAATTGTCACTCATTAGACAACCCATCGTCAAAGTTCATACACTGTTAAATTAGTTGTAACTTCCTCAGTCAGGGTAAATATCATGTAAACAGCAGAAATCCTGAGTTAGTGAAATTTCATCAAATTTAGCAGAGTGACTGTAAGAGATACCACGAAGGACGTAAAGAGGCAACAGGACTGTTGAAAAGTGTACCACTGTTATTGTGTTTTATCTCTGTCATCTGTATAGTGAGATACACAAGTGTTCAGTGAATATTGTATGAGAACCACAAGGGCCACCACAGAGAACCTAAGAGTAAAATGCTTTAAACGAAAATCAGAAGGAAGAACCAAAAACAGTAGATTCCACTCGGTTTTTCTTTCTCAAACTAGTTTATAGCTGCTGAAGGCCACCCACGTGGTTCTAGACCAACAACAGCACCTCCAACTGTTAGAGACCTGCTGCTCATCTGCTACTCCACATGATGCACTCATTTACCTGTACTCCTCGCACGTCACTTTAGCACAAGCATCTTAAGTGTGCCTGCATTCTGACCCAATGTGTGATCTACAGTGATACCATATGCAGTCCTTGTATATTGCGCAACCACGACTCCTCCGACGTTTAGGAGTGTAATCCAGTGTATCCAAAGTTGTCCCACAAGACCGACCATGGTGAAGACCAACCGGGCACACCTTCTGCGAGATGTGTATACACAAATTATTGATATGAAACTATGAGGCCGGCATGATGTAATCACTAAAATCTGTTGGTTGCTTTCCTGGTGTAGCAGGAGGACCCTGGTAAGGTTGCTGACATGGCCTGAGTGATGGGGGTCCCATCCCCCCCATTTTGTGGGCTCACTCTGTTGGTCTAGAGTTTACTGGCAAAGTTGACTACCCTGCAGTGGAGCTGTCGTTATGCGAGATGCTGAGTGTGGACATGGATGTCATCTATAGTGTGGAGCACGTCTCTTCTCATTAGGCAGGGGTGAAATTTTCTGCCGTGGAGGATTACAGTGCGTTTTTGCGTCGCTACGAGGGATGGTCATTTCAACTGCTGGATGTTGCTTGTTCGGTGGTTATCTCCGACTGGAGTGGTGCCCTCACCTACGTCAGTGTTCATGGTGCACCACTTTAATTCCTAGAGGAGCTGCTGCGGAGGTACTTTGGGCAGTTTGGTGCAGTTATGAGTGTGCGGTTGAATATGATTTCCTATGAGCGCCTCTGGGGTGTACGGACTAGTATCAGTACCTTGGGAATGCAGTTGCGTTCAGACATCCCATCTTCCGTGAAACTTTTGGGCTATTACATCCATATATACCATGCACAGCAGCCTCGCATGTGCTTCCGCTGTGAGTTGTTGGGCCATCTGGCTGCTCAGCAGCTGCCGTCCAGAGGGATAATCTCTTTCGTTAGCTGTCGATGACGAACCGGCGTGTGGAGCTGTTCAAATTCCTGTAGATGTCGAGCCTTGCCTGGTGTTTGTTTTCGTGCTGACTCCTGCTGGTGTTCGCGCGCCGAATACTGTGCAGTTGCCGGGTGTGTATTAACCTAGTTGTGCTTGCAGGGGTTGAGCTCTGCTCTTTTGGCTCACTTCTCAACTGTCAATCAACTGTTACTAACTAACTACTCCCCCCCACCACACACACACCCACCCCAGGATGGGTGTCCATAACCACTGTCTATCTTCCAGGTACCTATTTACTGCTAGGTAGCAGGGGCATCAGGGTAAAGAAACTCTGCCCATTTTTGTTTCTTGCCGGTGCCGGGAACCAAACCTGGCCACAGGATTACGTGTCCAGCATGCTATCCACACAGCCACCGGCGCCCCGGTGTGTGTGTTCGGTGGCTGTTTGTGGTAATGGTAGGGTAGGCGTAGCCCAGTCAGAGGCATTGTCTCCACATCTGTCTTCTGTGGATGTTCCAGCCGGTACTCCTGTGGCTCGTGTCTTCGTGCCCCCACCGCACTTGTCATCCGTGCTGCTAGATGGTGCGAGTTCTGGGCATCATGCTGGGGTTGGGCCGGTCCCCCGGGTGGTCACTGCTGCCGAGGTCCTGTGTCATGCCCGGGTACAGATTACCAGCGTCTCTCATGTCTTGGCTTCTGTTCCAGTGGACAGCTCAGACGATTTGTGTTCGGATCTCAAGCACTCGCGGCTCTCTTTTCCTATTTTTGGTCTGATGGACGTGGCCTGGGCGGATGTGGGGGAAGTTTCAAAGTTGTGTGTCGTCTTCTGTGGACATTGTGGCTAATGGTAATGCAGTAGTACGGCTTTGGCCGTGGTAGTGGCAGAGGTAAACGCGCGGGATGGTGGCAAGGCTGTGGGGAGCTCCGCGTTGCTACCCTCCCTGCAACGCCTGTTGTCATCCCCCCCCCCCTTACAGTGGGAGGTGGTTCCTCCTCCCGAAGTGGCTCCTGTGGCCAGGGACCTTGTAGTCGTTTGAAGAAGGATGTTTTCTTCTTCTTGATAGTAGGTGCAGTTTGCACGAAGGGTTTGTCCTCCCGATGACTGCACCAGTACAGATGTGGTAGAGGCATTTATGTTGAGGATGATAAGAGTTTCAAAGTGCTTGTTGCGTTGTGCTGTAGACAGAGGAGCGGGACTAAAACAGAGGTGTATGTTAGATTGAGACTTGCCGCACCGTAGGGTGGTGTTGTGTTGGTTTATGGCGTCAGCTGATCCTTGGTGTTGCGAGAAGGCAGTTGTTTTCTGTGTTTAGCTGTTGTGGCGCCAAGTATAAATGTGGCGCCAGGTCAGATGTGACCCCATTTTGTTGGTCGACTGGAGATATTTAGCCAGTGCTTTGACTATTTGGTATTTTCTTTGTAACGAGTGGTTACGGCCTCCTAATATATGCTCGATGGTAAAGGGTATTTTAAGTGAGATAAGTACTTGTTTGAAATTACTCTGGCACTATATGTCGGAAGCAGTGAAGGAGGTAGTGTTCGATTGTTTCAGGCACTTGACAGTGGATGGAGAGTTCGTTGATGTCTGTTCTGTACTTAGAACTGTGTGCTGCCAGTTTGGTGTGTCCAGCCTAATCTGGCTCGCTATATCAAATTCTCTGCTTTTATATCAGACATGTTTCCAAGTTTCCCATTTCTTTTAATGGACCCATAATACAAGGTGAGCATGACGTTT
>WNGS01166698.1:44682-55227 GCA_020271785.1 Procambarus virginalis
ACATATAAGAGTCTCTGGTAATATGATCTACATTAGGAAGCTGTGTATAGAAATATAGTAATGGTCATGCAAGTGTGCCTGGAGATATGTTACTCATGCTTGCATGAAGGTCTTCTTCCATTTTGAGGATGTTGAAGGTGTGCTTGGATTATGAGGATATTCAAGGTGAGCTGGAAACATTGTTACTTGTAAAGGTGTCTTGAAGCATTTTATCAGGGGTCGGGGATTTTATACTCTCATACTTAACTTTAGCTTACTTAAAGTTTACTTACTAACGAACAGAGGCTCCTACCACTTCCCTGATAAAATAAGATCAACCACTGCAATTACATTGCTGCTGTCATCAATCATCAGTAATGGACACTGAAGAGCATATTGGAGGATCACCTGAAATGTCTTATACTCGGAGGGGGATTTAACGTTTCCTTTACCTAGGGAAAACGGCTCCAATATGGCCTATTGGTTATGAATACACACCCTGTCGAGCCGCCGTGACTCCACCACACTCATTGTTTCCAGATGATCTTTTAATTCCCCTTCATGATGTTACTGTCCCCCCCGTCAACTGATCTGCAACCGTTTATCTCTCTCTCTCTCTCTCTCTCTCTCTCTCCTCCTCGCTCTCTCTCCTCTCTCTCTCTCTCCTCCTCTTTTCCTAAAAGACTGACCAGGACAAGAACAAAAATCAGTTGTCTGCAGACATTTATTACATTAAAATACACAGAAATAAACTAATACAGCAGTACAATATCATAAAATTCTACAAACCGGCAACACACTTATAACAGTTCTTCACCAAATAAACTGCACTAGGCGCCTGCTCAATTCTCAGCCATAGCCTCCTGCCTCCTCACTCCTTATGGGTAGGTAATTTGCATATAAGAATATTTCCAACAATAAAATATTAACTTTCTCACCTTACACGGCTTCTTTCATGCCATATGCTTTCATGCACTCCCTCAAACATATCATGGTGGCCATGTAATTCTCTGTTCTTCGTCCTGAGGCCCATCACTAAGAACTTCTGTCTCTGGGTATTGAGAATCAAGTAGGTACTCCTGCAGTCTCTTTAATATTTGCTGCTACATGAAGTTCCACTCAATGCCTGTGAAGTTTCTATATGCGGCTTCACAAAAGAAAGTGTAGCTCCACTACACTCTATGTTCCACACTACCACTGAAGTTTTGCTCCACCACTTTAGTTCAACTCCACACTTGAAGTTCCACCATATAATCTTCACCTGACACGAAGCTCCTCCACGAACTTCTCCCCACACAAACCACAGTCAGGAAGAAGACGGCGACACATCCGCCGAAGCTCCGAATATGGCGCTCACTCAAAATCGTCCACAAATCATTTTCGACTGTATGTAAATGGTTCTCACAGTCCCGACTCGAGTCTACGACGTTGCCAGCCAGGCTTCACGCAGAAACACCTGCTCAATTTCATTCACTCATATGATATCTCACAGTAGGGTCCACACAGGTCACGATCACCCTGTAGGCTTCAGGCCGCCCCTAATATCGTTCACGATCACATAGGAACGTCGTACGACGTCCTCGGCAGCTTCCTCACACGTTGTACATATAGCCTTCACTTAAACACTAAACCGAGAACCATATCTTCTTTCTCCCCAAGAGACACCAACGTACATCTATGCTGGACGACTCGTGCAACTCCGTCTGATACGACCCAGATCAAAATGTCGACATCTCATTTCAGCTAACTTGTATAAGATGCTCGTCCTTTGCTTTCATTCTCTCTTAGTCATAATTCAGACGTTTACTTAATTTGTTTCCTCCCCCTGACTTCTAAATCCAGTCTGGTGGGTAGAATAACTGTCACAAGGTAGATCCACCTCACTAGGCTACCTGAGTTCATAACAATTGTTAATGTGAAGGTGTTCCTGAAAACATTGTTACTCGTGAATGTGAGGCTGGAAACATTGTTACTTATGAAGGTGAGGCCTAAAACATTGTTATTTGTGAAGATGAGGCTGGAAACATTGTTATTTGTGAAGGTGAGCCTGGAAACATTGTTACTTGTGAAGGTGAGTCTGGAAACATTGTTACTCGTGAAGGTGAGCCTGGAAACATTGTTACTCGTGAAGGTGAGCCTGGAAACATTGTTACTCGTGAAGGTGAGCCTGGAAACATTGTTACTCGTGAAGGTGAGCCTGGAAACATTGTTACTCGTGAAGGTGAGGCTGGAAACATTGTTACTCGTGAAGGTGAGCCTGGAAACATTGTTACTCGTGAAGGCGAGGCTGGAAACATTGTTACTCGTGAAGGTGAGGCTGGAAACATTGTTACTCGTGAAGGTGAGGCTGGAAGGTGTGGAAACACATCTCTTTGCATGTTAGGAGAGGCGATATGCTTCCTCCTCTATGAAGTGGAACTTTCCAAGGAAACTGGTGGGCAGGAAGATTAGAAACGAAAGAGAGTCTGGACCAAATCACCGTCTTAAGAGACGGTGACGTCACGCCGACGAGAGACTCGCTGTCAGGAAAACCGCCATTTCACCTCCTAAATTCAATAGGACCGGACACCTGCAGATTATCCATTTCTCGAGCACATTTCAGCGCTCGCAGATCAGTGAGACGGACCGAACCACATTTACGTCATAGCATGGACGATTAGGATGACGGTATTAGCAACAGCGCTTGATAAATAGCCAGATTCGCCTTGGATGGTGAAGAAAGATGTGCCGAGTGTCACGTCGCGGTGACCAGCAGAGTGACCCACGGAAGCGGTCGTGTGTCGTCAAAAGGGACGACGTTCCTCGTATGTCGCACCACTTGAGAAGAGGCTGGGGCAGGTGAATATTGTAGGTAACTGTAGCACGGAGGCCGCCCCGAGGAACACACAGGAGGGGAACGAAGAGGACCAGGAGCTGTAGAGTGGCCCAGCTGCCGACCAGTGTGTGTACCAAATAACTTCAGCCAGTAGCCAGGGACTGGGAAGACGCACTGTGGAGGTCTGCCTGCAGGGACCGGAAGGTAAGGGACCTGTAGTGTTTTTTTATGAAACTATAGTGGAGATGGAGGGACTAAGAAATTCCCAGAGGCCGGAGGCTGTCAGCCTGAAGAGCGGCTGATGTTTGTGTTACCAAGGAAAAGAGTAACTCGTATGTCGAGGGTGGTTGAGAGGAACCAGCCCTTATAGTACTAATTTTTAAGTTTTACATAAGGGGGCCCGAGCTTTGTAACCCCGGCCCCTAGTGAGGGTGTCTGAATCCTGTGAGAAATAGTGAAGGACAACTAGTCCTTCACTCGGTACTAGGCGGGGCCCGGAGCTAAGTACCAGGGCGTGTGTTTGGAAGACATTCCTGTATTCCCTAAGTTGTGCTTGCGGGGGTTGAGCTTTGGCTCTTTGGTCCCGCCTCTCAACTGTCAATCAACTGGTGAGGTAGACTGAGTAACAATTTGAGTATTTATGGCAAGTTGTTCTATTTTTATGTGGATTGCTTCAAGAATTTGTAAACTTCTTACATCTTGGGTTTTATCTATGAAGCTATCCTCATAAAAATAGAACCTACTAAAATACTCAAATTACGGAACTATTCACTCTACCCACCATGAGAGTAAGAACAAGACTAAAACGTGAAGATGCCAACATAGAAGACACTGCTCCACAAACACCGCCCACTACACCTCATTAATCTTTGAATGTGTTTTGTACCCTATTTAGCCTTATTCTACTCTTTTTCTCCTTTATGCCTTACTCTTTACCCTTATGTATACCCAATGTATACCCATTGTTTACACCTGACCCCATTGTTCCATCCATTTGTATTCACCTGACCCACTATTAGTATAAATATATTGTCCTGTACTGTAAAATAGTTCTTTTTTAAAAAGTTCTTTTTTACTGGCTCACCATAGCCAGTGCTACATGGACATTTCGATCTGAGTAGCTAAATCTAAAACAACAACAACAACTTTAACATCAAAACTGCCACTGCTCTACCTATTATACAGGTTCAAATATCTCTAAGTTTTTCACAGATTAAGGAGCAAATCAAGAAGAAAATACTTCCAATTATCAAAAGTCGCCACAGAGCCAAAGTAGCGGAAGGAAGATCCACTGCGATATGGTACGAACAAGCCACTGGGTACTACTCTTTCAAGCCTGACAAAAAGATATCCAGAGACATTGCAGTAACCATACACAGACTCAGACTTTGTTACAAGTGCTGCTGGGAGGTAATGAACCCAATAGTTAAAGAGTGTCATATCTGTGGAACAGAAGCAGAGGCGATACTATTGCACTACTTACTGGAATGTGAAGCTACTGAAGCTCTGTGCATCAAACTCAACATTAATTCAACGACAACGGCTGCATTAGATGCACATTCCACAGCGACTACAAATATTAGAAAAGCCATTGAGGAATGGGACTCACTAGTGAGCATTCTGCATCTACATCCACCACCAAGATAATGTTATTAAACAAGACTAAAACCAGTGCACTAAAACAGAAGCAAAAAAGAAACAGGGAAAAAGGAAGAATACCCACCTACATTTAAAAACTTTGACCCAAATATCACAGAAACAAGGTTATCGCAAATAAACGAACTCAACTACGGGCTCATCATAGCCCGTGCTACATGGACATTTCGTTCTGAGTAGCTAAATCTAAAACAACAACTTTGAACACAACTGTAACATCACTTGAGAATGAATCATGTGGGTTCGAAACGTTGTGCAATTTTATAATAAGTGTAATTCATTCTACAGTTATTTCCTTCTTTTTCTTCACCTCGAAAACGAACATGACTTTTGGTGAACATCTCTTCCAACTAAACCCTGATGCAAGAGGACTAGTTAGAGGGATAGAAGCCCTAAACCAGAAAATAGTTAATACAGAATATGCTGTCATATTCAATGAGACATGTATAAAAGAAAACCTGCTGCCAGTATACACCATTATATATATATATATATATATATATATATATATATATATATATATATATATATATATATATATATATATATACACGGGTTCCAGATAAGGATCGTCACAGCCCCTTTTCACCCGAGGCCGCCCTCCTTCAAGACCAAGTAGAAGGAAGAGTGATAATTATTAAATGTTTACAATTATTATTATAATATTTATCATAATAATAATTGTTGTAGTTAATAATTATCACTCTTCCTTCTACTTGGTCTTGAAGGAGGGCGGCCTCGGGTGAAAAGGGGCTGTGACGATCCTTATCTGGAACCCGTAGGTGCGGGACCGGGACGTCCACCTCCCGAGGGCCGTGCGGCCCAGGCTCTGCTTCAGGAGGCTGGGGTCGTTCATACCCTCGATGGGGTGGTTCTTCTCCGGCCCTGACCACGGCGGTCTCCGGGGATGGAGGTCCCTGTGCCCTTCTTCACCACCTTCGAGGTCAACCCCGGAACTCACAGTTCCTGCGACGGCGCTGGAACCAATCGTATTGGCGTATGCCTTTCCATTGGAGACTTTCAGCGCCGTCGAGAGGGGGGACCTGCTGCCTGGGTAACAGCTTCTCCCCCGAATCAACCTACCCTGGCTTTGTGCCCTGGTGAGGCCTCTCCAGACCGACAACCAGAGCGCAACTCCATAGTCTCCTGAGACTGATGGATGCCTACTACTATATATATATATATATATATATATATATATATATATATATATATATATATATATATATATATATATATATATATATATATATATTTAATTAGTGTTACGAAAATCTCCTTCAAGAGAGATTTGGCCTGCTCTTTCCTATCATCATGTTACTTCAGTACATCTACAACATCTAGATACTACAATCAACAGTAGTACATATTTAGTAGAATACGTTTCTACAGGGAGTATATGTACCATATACGTATCACTCACTCCACTCCCCCCTCCTCGCTGTCGCCACTTCACCCCCGTCGATCACCAAATTGCCAATTCCAGCCAGCACGCTTCCCATTGTTGAATCGGTGTCTGCACTCGACTTCAGCGCCATCTGCATAGCCGATGACTGAGCGTGCACAAGCCATTGGATTTAGAATATTCTGTGCTCTCAAAGCTGATAAAACTCTCTAGTACGCTCTGTGTAATAGTGGACGTTTTCAGCCAGCGCATTATTCTCAGCACCATTTACTTCATTTTTTGTCTTGTTCATTGTAGAGTAACGTAACCATTGTTTTACTTTATATTATTTTTTGACTTTGTAATTTTGTTTAATTAGCACTGTACATAGCCAAGGGATTATCTTTGTTCATATTTGTTTTCAAGTTAATTAAAGTTTCATTGTTCATACGATTTGTTTTGCATGTTTTTCCCTTTTACTTGACCACAGGAGGCAACAGCCACACAGACAACTTTTTTTTTTGGTAAATGTGATTGGCATTGACACCAGCCATTGGGAGGACTGCCGAACACCTACATACATTTTTTCTTTTTTTCCATCACATTTAATGGGGGCCTGTCTTAGGAGCCTCACTCAGGTACTGATACTAGAACATCAATTTGTGGTAAGTGTACTTGGTTTGATACAGTTGCTTTACAATATTTTCATAACTTTTAATATTTATATGGTGCTGTGTATTTTGTGCATTTCGAGGGTAACATATTGTGAGAGTTGGATAACTTTGGATTACGTGGTGACTGGAGGCCTCAGTCACACTCTTAATTGGTCGTTCATCCCTCAGTGTTATTACTCGTGTATTCCACCTTTTTCGTCCCTTGAATATTTCTCAATCACGACAGATCATCACTTTGGTACCCTGGTAATTTGATTTGTCTTCGGGCCACGTACCCTATCTTCTGCAATCCGACCGAAGGAGGATAAAGAGGGCCATAGTTCCTCTAGCACGGACTACCCTGTTGAGTTGGGACCTCAACAGCAGTTCTCGTCACCAGTTGACACTCGCACCCCTACACGTCGGTCAGAGATGATGATATTTACTCAGGTAGGGAATTGGCTTTCTTTTTCAGTGCACAAAGAATGCTAATTCTGTAAGTATCATTTAGTTAAGTAGGAAACCCCTTGCTTCTGTCCTATAGAGACCCGGCAAGGTATCATTACATTCTTGGACTACCCTTTCACTTTTGAAACAATACAGTTTTATTTGTTCTTGAAACTATCAGTTTCATTTATTTAGTAGGATTTTCTTGCCCTTATTCTCGTATATTGAGTGCCGGGTACAAGATTTCCTGCGATTTTGATTGAATAATCATTTACCATCTAATATTAACGCTAATTGTTTTTACATTAACGATTGAATTTCCACAGGATAGTTACCAGTTGCCACGTCATCCTGTTACTGACACTTATAATATCACAGATATATTCGCTGTACATTTATTTGCTATCTCAAAATGTTTCGTCTCTCAGCATTTCGTAGTGATCCAGCAAGTGAAGTAGGGAACTTAATTCGTGTCAGGAAGACAGAATTACAATCTCTAGCACATGAGTATCGCCTAGATGTTCCCCATGGAGCCAACAAAAATGAAATTCACAACATTATCCTGGACCACCTCTTAGATGAAGGAATTATAGACTGATTCTCACGACAACTATTCTATTGCAGATCTGCATGCTCTGGCAGCTATGAAGTTAAAGCTCGAACTCGCGAAAATAGAATGTGAACAACAGAAAGAAGCTCTCCAGATAAAAGAACGGGAGTCTGCCCTAAAGGAACGCGAGGCTGCCCTAAAGAAAGAAGAACTGGAACGTGAGGCTGCCCTAAAGAAAGAAGAACTGGAACGTGAGGCTGCCCTAAAGAAGAACAGGAACGCAAGGCGGCCCTAAAGGAACGCGATGCTGCCCTACAACGTGAGCGTGAGAGGGAACAGCTTGAAGCAAGAAAGCGTCACCTGGAGATGCAACGTGAGCACGATAAGAAGCAAGCTGATATTGCTCTAGAATACCGTCGACAAGAACTCGCCTTGGAAACTACACACCACACTCAGCGCCAACAAGCTACAGCTAGTCTTCCAGTAAGCTTCAATGTCTCCCAGGCAAGTAAGTTAATGTCACCAATCGTTGAGACAGAGATAGATGTGTTTTTTACTACTTTTGAGGCCCTAGCTAAAAAACTTAGCTGGCCTGAAGATCAATGGTCTACTCTTCTCAGAGTGCATCTCACAAGTAGAGCTGTGATTACTCTCGCTACCTTAGCATCTGAGAGTACTTTCATCCTTGAAACTTTTCACGCTTATTGGATTTCCCGACGAGTCAAGGTTTCAATTCAGCTAACTATTCTCTCTGCTAATTACTTTAGTTTCATCATGAAGTAACTTTAGTGAGACAGATGAAGGGAAACTCAATAAGCACTTTAATCGTTAAGATTTGTTCATATTTATGTTTGTTGGAAATTCGAATACATTAATTGGAATATCGAATATAAATTTTCGCTCGCGGATATCTGAGAGAATATGTAATATTAAATATCAAATACTATCAAGTATTTGTATCAACAAAGCGCTTATTTTATCACATATTTCCCTTTCTTTCAATGTAGCTAGCACCTATATAGTCCTGGAAAATAGATTTAATTGCAATAAGCAATTTCTTGATATAAGGAGACTCAATACAAACAATTTTATCACTTTACTTATTTACAATTTGTGGACAATAGACCTTAATGGGTTGCTTTGCAACTTTAAATACAAGGAATGCAACTCCATGAGCAGGTAATAGGAATGAACTTTGTGAACGTACATGCTCCATGGCTTCACTGAGGCCAAAGTGGGAACTCCCAATTTAGGACTGACGTAAGCCGCTCTTGCCACGTCCTGCCACTCTGGGATGGCGGGGTCCAAAGGGGGTCATCAGTCTTTATTTGTGAAACAAACTGATGGTCTCAACTGCATAAAAACGGCAAACCGAAATTAGAGAAAAAGTTGAAATCGAACGTGGAGTCTTAAGATATATTTGGCGAGCATGATATCACTGCACACGAACTGGAAGCATATATATCCGAATCATTATAGCGGTTCCTGGTGCAGTGGTTGCGAGACGACTTAGTACATCGTAGACACAGAATCGACTCCAACATTACTCATCACATTTCAAATTCCTGCGATTGAGAACATTAGTGTGAGAGGATAGGATGGGACAATTTGGACCACTGAATCGTTATTCATGAGTGCTAATGTGGACCACGTCAAGGGTGAGTTGTGGCGATGGTAAGGATGGGGAGAGGATGCTGGATGGTTGGGGGGGGGGGAGAGGATGCTGGATGGTGGGGGGGGAGAGGCTGTGGGGAGTGGAGGAGGAGAAAGTGTGAGGGGGAGGGAGGCTGTGAGAATAGGGCTGTAGGGAGTGTGAGAGTTAAGGATGTGGGGAGTGTGGTTGAGAGGCTATACGGAATAATGAGGAGAGACAGTGCAAGAGAGGTTGTGGGGAATAGGGAAGAAAGGCCGTGTAGAGTCTAGGAGGGAGGCTGTGGAGAATATGGAAAAGAGGCCTCGTCAGAGACCGGGCTGCGGGGACGTTAATCCCCGAAATCAACGCAAGGTAGCCGCAAGGAGGCTGTGGTGAGTGTGGGAGCGAGAGATTGTGGGGAATATGGGAGAGAGGGGCTGTGGGAGGGAAGTTGTGATGAATATGCAAGAGAGCTGTATGAATATGGGAGAGAGGGTGAGGAATAGAGGTTGTGGGGAATAGAAGAGAGACTGTATGGGAAAGAGAGAGCCTGTGGAGGAGTGTGGAAGAAAGACTGTAAAAGCGAAAATAGACATGACAGGATGTCTGCTTTTACCCTGGCAGCATCACAGGAGAAAAATGAATTCAGTTGCTCCCCGTCGCAGATGCTGTAATGGACAGTACGCGGAATGTGTCCTCGGAGCCTTCAGAGACCCGCCACCTCACTTCCACCACGCGCCCAAGCTCGCGCGGAACACTAAACTTGCACAGTATTCGATTCGAAGTCACGGGATGAATCTGTACAGTTATGGAAACTAATATCCCTGCTTGTATATCATTAGATAATAAATATATTATCAACATAGATGATATCATTATTTATCAGATATATCATCAGATTAGATGCTACCATTAGAAGATAGCTAATGACATCCTTATATATCAAATGATATCATTAGATGATATCTAATGATATCAGATGCTATCTAATAATATTAGATGATATCTAATGATCATATCACTAGATATCATCAAAAATATATTATTAGACTTGCTGTACCCGGCCAGGCATTGCTTACGGCTCAGAAACATATGAATTGTCTTACAATACGCATACGAACATGTTTTTTATATACTACTATATAGATGTCACGTCTGTGACAGGTACAAACATGCTTTTTGGAAAATTGCATTTGAGTTTTCATGTGAGAGGAATCTCTGAAACCTTTTTACCGATTGCTTTGAAATTTTGACGCAACGTTGCATTTGAATACGCTCGTGTTTTCATATACCTACTATATATATGTCACACCTGAGATACGTAAAAATATGCTTTTCTTGAAAAACAGTGCCATCTGCTGGACGCAAGAACAACACACGCTGTAATCTCCGAAAGTTCTTCACCGATCGCTTTGAAAACTTGACACA
>WNGS01166700.1:0-5000 GCA_020271785.1 Procambarus virginalis
ACTTCGGGCTCAGAACACGGGAACTCCGCCCTTAATAGCGGCATCAAACTAGTAAAGCTCGCTCTTATTCCACTGACGTGATGCCAAGTCAGAAATGGGGACACGGGATCAGTCTGTGCAACACTCAGGACAATGGTCTGTGCAACACTCAGGACAATGGTCTGTGCAACACTCAGGACAATGGTCTGTGCAACACTCAGGACAATGGTCTGTGCAACACTCAGGACAATGGTCTGTGCAACACTCAGGACAATGGTCTGCGCAACACTCAGGACAATGGTCTGTGCAACACTCAGGACAATGGTCTGTGCAACACTCAGGACAATGGTCTGTGCAACACACTCAGGACAACGGTCTGTGCAACACACTCAGGACAATGGTCTGTGCAACACACTCAGGACAAAGGTCTGTGCAACACACTCAGGACAACGGTCTGTGCAACACACTCAGGACAATGGTCTGAGCAACACACTCAGGACAATGGTCTGTGCAACACTCAGGACAATGGTCTGTGCAACACACACAGAACAATGGTCTGTGCAACACACACAGAACAATGGTCTGTGCAATACACACAGGACAATGGTCTGTGCAATACACACAGGGCAATGGTCTATGCAACACACTCAGGACAATGGTCTATGCAACACACACAGGAGAAAGCAACGCCTCTGCAACACACGAGATTAATAAAATATTCCATTGCCATATATACCATCAAATAAGAGCTAACTTTGGCCGCTGTGGCCCTAGGGGGAAGCAACCCACCCGCCGCTCCCTATCACCTCTACTTCATGCCAAACCGCAAAATGGTTTTCCATTTTTTTCTATCCCTCTCTGCACATTCTTGGAGGCGTTATGCGTCATGCTGCTCCCCGCTAGTCTCCCTGACGTTTTGAAGAAGCGGTTTAAGGAATCGTTCGCAGAGAGGGACCTCCACGCTGATGGAGTAGTGAGGGACCTCCACGCTGATGGAGTAGTGAGGGACCTCCACGCTGATGGAGTAGTGAGGGACCTCCACGCTGATGGAGTAGTGAGGGACCTCCACGCTGATGGAGTAGTGAGGGACCTCCACGCTGATGGAGTAGTGAGGGACCTCCACGCTGATGGAGTAGTGAGGGACCTCCACGCTGATGGAGTAGTGAGGGACCTCCACGCTGATGGAGCAGAGGGACCTCCACACTGATGGAGTAGTGAGAACCCTCCACACTGATGGAGCAGAGGGACCTCCGCACTGATGGAGTAGTGAGGGACCTCCACACTGATGGAGTAGAGAGGGACCTCCGCACTGATGGAGCAGAGGGACCTCCACACTGATGGAGTAGTGAGAACCCTCCACACTGATGGAGCAGAGGGACCTCCGCACTGATGGAGTAGTGAGAATCCTCCGCACTGATGGAGCAGAGGGACCTCCGCACTGATGGAGTAGTGAGGCACCTCCACACTGATGGAGAAGTGAGGGACCTCCACACTGATGGAGTAGAGAGGGACCTCTACACTGATGGAGTAGAGAGGGACCTCCACACTGATGGAGCAGAGAGGGACCTCCACACTGATGGAGTAGAGAGGGACCTCCACACTGATGGAGTAGAGAGGGACTTCCACACTGATGGAGTAGAGAGGGACCTCCACACTGATGGAGTAGAGAGGGACCTCCACACTGATGGAGTAGAGAGGGACCTCCACACTGATGGAGTAGAGAGGGACCTCCACACTGATGGAGTAAAGAGGGACCTCCACACTGATGGAGTAGAGAGGGACCTCCACACTGATGGAGTAGTGAGGGACCTCCACGCTGATGGAGTAGTGAGGGACCTCAGCACTGATGGAGCAGAGGGACCTCCACACTGATGGAGTAGAGAGGGACCTCCACACTGATGGAGCAGAGAGGGACCTCCACACTGATGGAGCAGAGGGACCTCCGCACTGATGGAGTAGAGAGGGACCTCCGCACTGATGGAGCAGAGGGACCTCCACACTGATGGAGTAGTGAGAACCCTCCACACTGATGGAGCAGAGGGACCTCCGCACTGATGGAGTAGTGAGAACCCTCCGCACTGATGGAGCAGAGGGACCTCCACACTGATGGAGTAGTGAGAACCCTCCACACTGATGGAGCAGAGGGACCTCCGCACTGATGGAGTAGTGAGGCACCTCCACACTGATGGAGTAGTGAGAACCCTCCACACTGATGGAGCAGAGGGACCTCCACACTGATGGAGTAGTGAGAACCCTCCACACTGATGGAGCAGAGGGACCTCCGCACTGATGGAGTAGAGAGGGACCTCCGCACTGATGGAGCAGAGGGACCTCCGCACTGATGGAGTAGTGAGAACCCTCCGCACTGATGGAG
Source organism: Procambarus virginalis (assembly GCA_020271785.1). Classification (NCBI taxonomy): domain Eukaryota; kingdom Metazoa; phylum Arthropoda; class Malacostraca; order Decapoda; family Cambaridae; genus Procambarus; species Procambarus virginalis. The sequence continues at coordinate 2,354 of WNGS01166700.1, forward strand.
CAGAGGGACCTCCGCACTGATGGAGTAGTGAGGCACCCCCACACTGATGGAGTAGTGAGAACCCTCCACACTGATGGAGCAGAGGGACCTCCACACTGATGGAGTAGTGAGAACCCTCCACACTGATGGAGCAGAGGGACCTCCGCACTGATGGAGTAGTGAGAACCCTCCGCACTGATGGAGCAGAGGGACCTCCACACTGATGGAGCAGAGAGGGACCTCCACACTGATGGAGTAGAGAGGGACCTCCACACTGATGGAGTAGAGAGGGACCTCCACACTGATGGAGTAGAGAGGGACCTCCACACTGGTGGAGTAGAGAGGGACCTCCACACTGATGGAGTAAAGAGGGACCTCCACACTGATGGAGTAGAGAGGGACCTCCACACTGATGGAGTAAAGAGGGACCTCCACACTGATGGAGTAGAGAGGGACCTCCACACTGATGGAGTAGAGGGACCTCCACACTGATGGAGTAAGAGGGACCTCCACACTGATGGAGTAGAGGGACCTCCACACTGATGGAGTAGGGAGGGACCTCCACACTGATGGAGTAAAGAGGGACCTCCACACTGATGGAGTAGAGAGGGACCTCCACACTGATGGAGTAGAGGGACCTCCACACTGATGGAGTAAAGAGGGACCTCCACACTGATGGAGTAGAGAGGGACCTCCACACTGATGGAGTAGAGAGGGACCTCCACACTGATGGAGTAGAGGGACCTCCACACTGATGGAGTAAAGAGGGACCTCCACACTGATGGAGTAGAGAGGGACCTCCACACTGATGGAGTAGGAGGGACCTCCACACTGATGGAGTAAAGAGGGACCTCCACACTGATGGAGTAGAGAGGGACCTCCACACTGATGGAGTAGAGGGACCTCCACACTGATGGAGTAAAGAGGGACCTCCACACTGATGGAGTAGAGAGGGACCTCCACACTGATGGAGTAGGGAGGGACCTCCACACTGATGGAGTAGAGAGGGACCTCCACACTGATGGAGTAGAGGGACCTCCACACTGATGGAGTAGAGAGGGACCTCCACACTGATGGAGTAGAGAGGGACCTCCACACTGATGGAGTAGAGAGGGACCTCCACACTGATGGAGTAGAGGGACCTCCACACTGATGGAGTAGAGAGGGACCTCCACACTGATGGAGTAGAGAGGGACCTCCACAAGCGCCTCTGAACTGCCCTACAGCATCAAAGCTAAAGTACATTTACCCATAATGATAAATCGCGTTGAGAAGACAGTATTTCTCATCTCCAGTCCTTATCCATCTTCCTCATCATCAGCTCCCACCCATCTTATCATCTCCGGCCTTCACCCATCGTCCTCGCCGACCGCTTCAACACAACTTCTCATCGTTGAGGAAGATGTGTGAGAACCGGCCCGATGATCCAGCCCGTTATGATCTCAAGCTATCCTGATTTATCAGCTCGGGTCTAACATGAGCAGTGAAGAGCTTGGGCCGTCGACACCAGCATNGTGGTTGATGTAGCCCCTACGCCAGGCTACTGGTGGTTGATGTAGCCCCTACGCCAGGCTACTGATGTAGCCCCTACGCCAGACTACTGGTGGTTGATGTAGCCCCTACGCCAGCTACTGGTGGTTGATGTAGCCCCTACGCCAGACTACTGGTGGTTGATGTAGTCCCTACGCCAGGCTACTGGTGGTTGATGTAGCCCCTACGCCAGACTACTGGTGGTTGATGTAGCCCCTACGCCAGGCTACTGGTGGTTGATGTAGCCCCTACGTCAGGTACTGGTGTTGATGTAGCCCCTATGCCAGACTACTGGTGGTTGATGTAGCCCCTACGCCAGGCTACTGGTGGTTGATGTAGCCCCTACGCCAGACTACTGGTGGTTGATGTAGCCCCTACGCCAGGCTACTGGTGGTGATGTAGCCCCTACGCCAGGCTACTGATGGTTGATGTAGCCCCTACGCCAGGCTACTGGTGGTTGATGTAGCCCCTACGCCAGGCTACTGGTGGTGATGTAGCCCCTACGCCAGGCTACTGGTGTTGATGTAGTCCCTACGCCAGGCTACTGGTGGTTGATGTAGCCCCTACGCCAGGCTACTGATGGTTGATGTAGCCCCTACGCCAGGCTACTGGTGGTTGATGTAGCCCCTACGCCAGGCTACTGGTGGTTGATGTAGCCCCTACGCCAGGCTACTGGTGGTTGATGTAGCCCCTACGTCAGGCTACTGGTGGTTGATGTAGCCCCTACGCCAGGCTACTGATGGTTGATGTAGCCCCTACGCCAGGCTACTGGTGGTTGATGTAAGCCCTACGCCAGGCTACTGGTGGTTGATGTAGCCCCTACGTCAGGCTACTGGTGGTTGATGTAGCCCCTACGCCAGGCTACTGGTCGTTGATGTAGCCTCTACGCTAGGCTACTGGTGGTTGATGTAGCCCTACGCCAGGCTACTGGTCGTTGATGTAGCCTCTACGCCAGGCTACTGATGGTTGAGTAGCCCCTACGCCAGGCTACTGGTGGTTGATGTAGCCCCTACGCCAGGCTACTGGTGGTTGATGTAGCCCCTACGCCAGGCTACTGATGGTTGATGTAGCCCCTACGCCAGGCTACTGGTGGTTGATGTAGCCCCTACGCCAGGCTACTGGTCGTTCATGTAGCCCC
>WNGS01166700.1:7500-13358 GCA_020271785.1 Procambarus virginalis
CACTAGCATTAAAGGTAACAGTTGAATGGATCTACAAGTTGAGTTCGAAACTGAGTTTCCAATCACAAAGGCACAGGTTTGACCGTAGCCAATAAGGCCTCGACACGACAATCATGTCGTGGGGGCTCCCGAAGGAGAGAAGATCATTCTGATGCAGTTCAATCATTTGTCACAACGGTAGAAAGATCTCAGAATTGCTCATGAAGAGTTCCTTCTCGACACGTAACTGAATGCCTTAACAGAGATGAATGTCGTCTATACCTTTACATCTTCACTTGACCACTGTTAGCCCCTACGCTCTCAATATATAATCAGGAGGAAAATGTCTCTTTCTAACATTTGACAATGCACGAACAACAAGGTATTATATTATGTATCACGTAACGTATACACACAACCAGCCCATCAGAGGAGAAATTCTCATCAGCAACACCGAATGAATCGGCACATGCAGCGACAGCAGGAGTCAACACAGCAAGAGCACCTCATATCACTCGCCCAATAATTGTACAACTAGCTATATCCTACTACCAATAAGACAAGGACAGTTTACAACACACACTGCCCAACTTGTCCAATAAGGATGCAGGTAAGAATCCATTTAGTAGCTCAACTAGCTTCTCCAAGAGGTGCTCAGTCTATCGTATCTTTCAGCAGGTCAGATGATGTCCGAGAATTAGACTGCCCAGATGGCCCTAGGCGGAAAAAAGGTAGTGTAAGTTGGCGTCCACTCACCGTAGAGTTAATTTACCAAATGACCTGAACACTCAGATCTGAGCACTCCAGTTGCAAACTCTGTGAGCAGGAACTACGGCACGATCTCCCGCACTACATCACTGAATGCCCAGTTATTAGACCTTTCAGACCAGTTGGCATGAGGTACCTGGAGCTTTGCAATTACTTTATTCACTCTCGTATTCTTGAAGATATCCTCACAGTGTACCCAAAATTTGCCAGTGCAGGCTACTAACATATGGCCCTGTATGACTAACCATCCTGCGAGATGGGGACCTTTATTACCACTGCTACCTTATTCAATCTTGTGTTGATGATACCCTCAAAATGCATCCGGAGTCTGCCAGTGCAGACTGCTTATCACATGCCTCTGTATGACTAACCATCCTGTGTGATGGGGATTTTCTAGCATAAACTAGTTAGCTTTTTTGACACACTGTACTCCACTTCATATAGTCTAGGGTAGCTGCACAAATGCAGATGTACCTAAGGAATTAATAAAAAAAATACACTCAGATCTCTGTGAGCAGGAACTAAGGCACGATCTCCCGCACTACATCACTGAATGCCCAGTTATTAGACCTTTCAGACCTGTTGGCATGAGGTACCTGGAGCTTTGCAATTACTTTATTTACTCTCGTATTCTTGAAGATATCCTCACAGTGTACCCAAAATTTGCCAGTGCAGGCTACTAAACATATGGCCCTGTATGACTAACCATCCTGCGAGATGGGGACCTTTATTACCACCTTATTCAATCTTGTGTTGATGATATCCTCAAAATGCATCGGAGTCTGCCAATGCAGACTGCCCATCACATGCCTCTGTATGACTAACCATCCTGTGTGATGGTTTTATTTTTTAGCATCACCTAGTTAGCTTTTTTGACACACTGTACCCCACTTCATATAGTCTAGGGTAGCTGCACTAATGCAGATGTACCTCATGTTTTAATAAAAAAAAAAACAGTTATTAGACCATTCAGACCCGTTGGTCTTGTGGTACCTGGAGCTATTCAATTATTTTATCAACTCTCGTGTTCTTGAGGATAGCCTTATAATGCATACAGAGTTTGCCAGCGCAGATTACTGATCACATGTCTCTGTATGTCTATAACCAGCCTGTGTGATGGGCATTTTTAGCATCACGTAGCTAGTTCTTGACTCACTCTGTACTCCCCTTCATATAGTCTAGGGCAGCTAGTTCTTGACTCACTCTGTACTCCCCTTCATATAGTCTAGGGCAGCTAGTTCTTGACTCACTCTGTACTCCCCTTCATATAGTCTAGGGTGCTGCACAAATGTACGTGTACATAAATGTGTTAGTAAAAAAATAAAAAAAATAGAGAAGGGTTTATCTGTTTATTAATTTATTATGCACCCCATACCCTTCCAGTGGGCGGTAGTGTAAAAGGTTACAGAGCCACATAATGGGCTCAGGAACTGAAGCCCAACATTCATTTAGCTAAACACGTTACAGTCTTGATAAGCTAGTTACGCCATTTAATGTATATTGGGGATTATTTAGTATCAAATAACTAAGGTATATTATCTTGCGGTTATCTTGGGTTGGTGCCGAGGATCAATGTCCCCCGCTGCCCGGTCTCTGACCAGGCCTCCTGGCTGGTAGGCTGGTCAACCTGGCTGGTTCTTTACAAGTAATATCTTCCGACATGATTACTTCCAAATCTTTTATATTGATTTTTTGCTCAATAGTAAAATTTGACTGCGTTTTATAAGCGGTTTGTGTTCTTATATTTTCGTTTTATCCATAACGCAAGAGCTGGAACTTCATTATTCATATGTTTGTGGCCCACTGATAAACCTGATTCACATCAGATTGTTGGCTTGCTGTGTCCTCTACGTTGTTTCATCTCATAAAAATCCCAATGTCATTTGCAACGATGATACGGTACTGTAGTCTGTGTCCTTGTCTATGTCTGGTATCACGCCAGACATAGAATACAAAGGGTACATATTACATAGAGTACATAGTAGAGTACTATGCTAGGCAAGCATAGTACCCTGAGGGACTGACCTCTTCACCGTGAATGATCCGGATTTTACTGTGCTGACTATAAAACTCCGGGTTCTGTTCAATAAGAATTGAAGATCTATTTTCCCTACTTTGCCAGTAATTCCTGTTGAGCGCATTTTGCGTGCAATAACACCATTGGTCATACATACCGGAAACCTTTGGCGAAATAATGACATCGTTTTCCTTGTCTTCTTAGCCGTTAAAACGATGCTACAGTGGTGTAGCAATTGCGTGAGGCAGGAAGCGTCAGGTTCTGAACCCGTGTTATCCAGGGGTTATGTATTTTAATGTATTATGTATTTTAATATCACATATAATTTTATTATGTGTGATATTAGTGATATGAGTCTATATATTTTTTCCTCTTGTTTTATTACCTCCTTTGTCTAGTGGCGCTATCTGTGTTATTTTATGTAGGGGGTAACACCAGTATCTAGGCTCCGTCTCCAAATAATGTTAATGGTCTGTGTTAGTGATTTGTTGCAATTCTTGATGAATATGGAATACCATGGTGACTCACCATGACCCCACAGTGACTCACCGTGACTCACAGTGACTCACCACGACCCCACAGTGAGTCACCATGAACCCACAGTGAGTCACCATGACCCCACAGTGACACACCACGACCCCACAGTGACTCACCACGTCCCCACAGTGACTCACCACGGCCACACAGTGATTCACCACGACCCAACAGTAACTCACCACGACCCAACAGTGACTCACCATGACCCCAGTGACTCACCATGACCCCACAGTGACTCACCACGACCCACAGTGACTCACCACGACCCAACAGTGACTCACCACGACCCCACAGTGACTCACCACGTCCCCACAGTGACTCACCACGACCCCACAGTGACTCACCACGACCCAACAGTGACTCACCATGACCCCACAGTGACTCACCATGACCCCAGTGACTCACCATGACCCCACAGTGACTCACCACGACCCCACAGTGACTCACCACTACCCCACAGTGACGGTAGATACAGAGCGTGCCACGGAGGCGCAAGAGTTTCCCCTACTCTGGAAGGAGGGGGGACTCACCGGATGAACACAATTTACCCCTCACAGTCCCTGTGGGCGCCGAAAATACATTAGAGACTCCTGCCACTCGCCATCAGGGTGAGGGGGGGAGGGGTCACCGTGTCCCTGGAAGCCCCCCCAGGGGAAGGGGGCACCCCTGACTCAGGGGCCTTGGGGGCCCCTGGACGGGTCTTGCAAGCAAGGATCAGGTGACGAGGGATCAGGTGTCCTCTCGGCTGCCCTAGACACCTGCTTGATCAACCTGAGAGCCGGTGGACCTCGTCAGGTAGGTGAGCGGTCTGGGAAAGGCTATATAGAATGGCCCTCTACCAGCTGGGGCCCTCTACCAGCAGGGGCCCCTCTGCCAGCTGGGGCCCTCTACCAGCTGGGGCCCCTCTGCCAGCTGGGGCCCTCTACCAGCTGGGCCCCTCTACCAGCTGGGGCCCCTCTACCAGCTGGGGCCCTCTACTAGCTGGCGAACTACCTGGACCCCGTCTACCAGCTGGCGAACTACCTGGACCCCGTCTACCAGCTGGGGAACTACCTGGTTCCCCAGCTGGGACTGTTCTACCAGCTGGGGACTGCCGCCACACGAACCTGTACCGCCGCCCATGTCCTCTGGCCACTATCAACAGATAATCCAGACACAAATTAGTTAACGTCCAAAGTGGCCTGTTACACGAATGTTCTAATTAGTTGACACGTAGACGTTCCCATCAACAGCGAAATGTTCTTACCTAGCTGTATTTGCGAGGGGATAAACCACGGTTCTTGGGCCCCGCCTCTCACCCCTTAAACGACTTGTGTGCAAGTTCCGAAGCGTATTGCTGTGTATGGAGTCTGCCTCCACCACTTCCCTCCAACCACTTGGGGTGGACGGTAGAGCGACGGTCTCGCTTCATGCAGGTCGGTGTTCAATCCCCGACCGTCCAAGTGGTTAGGCACCATTCCTTCCCCCCGTCCCATCCTAAATCCTTATCCTGACCCCTTCCCAGTGCTATATAGTCATAATGACTTGACGCTTTCCCCTGATAAATCCTCCTCCACCTCTTCCCTTCCTAGTGCAATCAATTTGTTCACTATCCTGACACTGGCGAAAGTTATTTCTAGTTTCTCTGTGGTTAATTTGGGAACTTCGTTGCCATCTATGTCAATCTACGAGGAACATTTGGAGACTTCGTTACCAGCTATGTGGAACATAGCTCTGTTGATAGGGTTGATAGAACTCAATCAACATCAGAGGCCCGAGACTGTTCAACACGGTTCCGCTACACATAAGGGGCATAACTGGCCGACCCCTCACAGTGTTCAAGAGAGAACTTGACAAACATCTCCAAAGGATACCTGATCAACCAGTCTGTGATTCATACGTCAGGCTGCGAGCAGCCGCGTCCAACAGCCTGGTTGACCAGTCCAGCAACGAGGAGGCCTGGTCGACGACCGGGCCGCGGGGTCACTGAGCCCCGGAATCACCTCAAGGTAACATTTGCACAGTTCACTGCCAGCTATGTCACTCTACAACCCATCTTCCTGTTTAGATAGTACATCTTGTAAGTATGTGCACCATAGTACGAACATTGACGTACTAAGCAATAAGATAGTAGAATTTGGTACTATTCGCTTTATAGTCCGAAAACATAAGGCTAAAAAACAAACTTAAATATTCCTAGGGCCTAGAATAGCACATTTATGTACTATACGAGGCCTCAGATAGTGTTTCAGGCCTAAGAAGGTTAGGTTAGGTTAGTTTATGTTGTCATTGCAACATAATAGCAAAACCTTTACCAGTTTGACCAAATTCAATAGTAACTATTTCTACTTCACAGTGTCCATTACGTCATATACGTATTATAGTTAATATAAGTACTAAGCAGGAAGAAGATGGGTTCCAATCTAAATGGACCATCTACCCATCTACACGTCTCGTATTGAGTGCAACGCAGATATGGCGCTAATTATCACCGTGATTTCTCAAACCCATCTGGTAATGGGTATTTCCCCTTCGCTTATAGAAATACCAAGACCAATAACACAATAATACCAAGATC
>WNGS01166702.1:41325-52133 GCA_020271785.1 Procambarus virginalis
TATTTTTACAGACAGTGATGAACTGCTTGAACTTGTTAGGGCTTAATGATAAGAAATACATTTGACTCAGATCACAAGCTAACCGAGGTTAAGACAAGTATCAGCAATAACCCTACACAGCCAGGTGCACATCACAGAGGCGAATCCAGCAAATTAATTTTTAATAAAAAACTTTTTAACGGTATTTTTTTATTTTTGACGGGGGAACTTATAAAGCAAGACCTTATATAAATATGCTGGGAAGAACAACTAGATAATGCAGAGGTAAATGAGTGCCTGGAGAAAATAGGCCTAGTAGTACTAGACATAAACTCCAAGCATCATTAACACACACAAAAGGAAAATGATGCAAATTGGAACAAGAACTGCGTTTCCTCTATGGGCGAAGACAATTACAGAATCACTCTAATTCTAAATACTCATCCAAGAGTGACAAGGAAGGTCATGTAGAGAAGTAGAATCGGTCGAGTTAAAGCTTTAAGAGTTATATAAAATCCAGTAGAGGCAGAGAACAAACGGTCGTCAGTGAAATAGAGAAGAAGCCTAAATACTTTTTCTTGTGCCAAATGTCGAACAAAAACTTTATTATTATTAACATCTTTACTGACAAAATTAATTACTGTACAATTTTGCCTAATCTGAGGATTTCGATTAAGTCTTATTAAAGTGAGGATAATGCTGGTATTCACTGTCACGCAGGACAGAGGGTCATACACGAGACAATAAGTCTAAACTGTAGGCGGAAACATATATATATATATATATATATCATGGTTACAATATAGAAACTATATGTAGCTTGGTCCCTTCCACAAGGAAGCTGCAACTTTCTCGGATGACAGCAACGAAATTAATTGAATAAGAAGGCAACAGTACGATGCAATTGCAATTATCAGGAGGAAGCGCCAAACAGTACGTTGCAGTGAGCCACTGAACGCACTGCATATCAATAATTGAAGCAAATTCTTCATGAACGTGATCCCATCTGAAGTTATAACTTAATTGCATTATAGATAGTTGGTTTTAAAATATAAAAAGTATATGTTGAACACATTTTCTTTGAAACTGAAGAATTTGGTTTTCCGTAAATTAATTTGGAGGTTATACTCAAATACGTTTTCAAATTATATCTTAAATATGTTTAACTCGTACACTATATTAAACAACTAAACGTAATGAAACGTAACCTTTTTTACCCATGGATAGGGAGTAGATAATAATAGTAATTACATAGTCGTTTTGAAGTTATTGTCTCCAAAGGTTTTAATCCCAGAGAAAAGAGCGCTCAAAGACTGCAGTAAAGTAGATCCTCCCCCTCCCCCCCCCCCCACTCCTGTCATACACTCTCTCACACAGCACTGCTCCTGTGCCAGGTAAGTCCACTACGGGCTCACCATAGCCCGTGCTACTTGCCCCGCTCCTGTGCCAGGTAAGTCCACTACGGGCTCACCATAGCCCGTGCTACTTGCCCCGCTCCTGTGCCAGGTAAGTCCACTACGGGCTCACCATAGCCCGTACTACTTGCCCCGCTCCTGTGCCAGGTAAGTCCACTATGGGCTCACCATAGCCCGTGCTACTTGCCCCGCTCCTGTGCCAGGTAAGTCCACTACGGACTAACCATAGCCCGTGCTACTTGCCCCGCTCCTGTGCCAGGTAAGTCCACTACGGGCTCACCATAGCCCGTGCTACTTGCCCCGCTCCTGTGCCAGGTAAGTCCACTACGGGCTCACCATAGCCCGTGCTACTTGCCCCGCTCCTGTGCCAGGTAAGTCCACTACGGGCTCACCATAGCCCGTGCTACTTGCCCCGCTCCTGTGCCAGGTAAGTCCACTACGGGCTCACCATAGCCAACTGCAAGAAAAATTATTACAAGGACTTTCAAAACAATAATGATAATCTTCACGTGGAACATATTAGAGGGACTGGTTCCAAACCTGCACACGGAAATAACAGCACATGACACCAGAAGGCATGGCAGGATGTGCAGAATACCCCCGTTGAAGAGCAGAGGTGCAACAGGTACTCTGAGAGAGAACTATCAACACCAGAGGCCCGAGACTGTTGAACACGCTTCCACTACACATAAGGGACATACCTGGCCGACCCCTCACAGTGTTCAAGAGAGAACTATCAACATCAGAGGCCCGAGACTGTTGAACACGCTTCCACTACACATAAGGGACATACCTGGCCGACCCCTCACAGTGTTCAAGAGAGAACTCTCAACATCAGAGGCCCGAGACTGTTGAACACGCTTCCACTACACATAAGGGACATACCTGGCCGACCCCTCACAGTGTTCAAGAGAGAACTATCAACATCAGAGGCCCGAGACTGTTCAACACGTTTCCACTACACATAAGGGACATAACTGGCCGACCCCTCACAGTGTTCAAGAGAGAACTATCAACATCAGAGGCCCGAGACTGTTCAACACGTTTCCACTACACATAAGGGACATAACTGGCCGACCCCTCACAGTGTTCAAGAAAGAACTATCAACACCAGAGGCCCGAGACTGTTCAACACCTCCAGAGAATACCTGATCAACCCTCTCAAACCATCACATACAACAGGTGTACAGTTTCCTGAGCCCTATGGGGCTCTATCATATCTACATTTGAAACTGTGTATGGAGTCCAGCCTCCACCACAATCGCTTTCCTAATTGCATTCCATTTGTCAACCAACCACTCTGACACTAAAAAAGTTCTTTCTAATATCTCATGTGGCTCATTGGGGCACTCAGCTTCCACCTGTGGCCCCTAGTGCTGTGTGCCCCTTGTGTTAAACAATGCCTGTCTTTATCAACCCCTGTCGATTCCCTGAGAATTTTGTATTGTGTGAATCATGTTCCCCCCTAACTCTTCTGGCTTCCAACGAAGTGAGGTTAATTCCTGCAGTCGCTCCTCGTAGCTCATACCTCTCAGCTCGGGTGACTAGTCTGGTGGCAAACCAAAAGTGTGTGTGTGTGTTCCAGTTTAGTCTTATGCTTGGACTAGAAGGGGACTCCATGCTGGAAGCCGCATTACTCCAGGATTGGTCTGACTATTGGTTATGATAATGTTCTCGAAAGGATTCCTTACACAAGTTTTCTAAAGGCCGTTTTCTGTTAGCCCAACCCTGGCATATGCTGCTGATGTTATCCTCTTGATATGAGCTTCAAGGGGACAGGTCCTGGCCGTGATATCAACCCCCAGGTCTTTCTCTCTCTCTGACTCTTGAAGTATTTCATCTCCCAAATGATACCCTTGTATCTGGTCCTCCTGCCTTCCTACCCCGATCTTCCATTTAACATTACACATGTGCTTGGGGGTAAACTCTAACAGCCACTTGTTCGGACCAATTCTGCAGCTTGTCCAGGTCTTCTTGAAGTCTCAAGCTGTCCTCCTCTGTCTTAATCCTGCCCATAATTTTGGCGGCGTCAGGAAAAATTGAGAGGAATGAGTCTTATACCCTCTGGGAGATCATTTACGTATATCAGAAACAGGATAGGTCCAAGTACAGAGCCCTGTGGGACTCCACTGGTGGACTTCACGACAGTCCTGAGGTCTCACCCCTCACTTTTTGTAACTCTCTTTTCTTCCTATTGCTTAGGTACTCCATTATCCACTGGAGCGCCCTACCTGTATCCTGCCGTTTCCTTCCTCCGCTGATGCAATCACCTTTGGAGGGGTTACTTGTGTCAAAGAGGCTTTCCTACAGTCCAAAAAAAATGCAGTACGCCCACCCCTTCTCTTTCTTCTTCTTTAATTCTTGTCACCTGATCGTAGAATTCTATCACTCTTGTAAGGCAAGGTAGTTACCCTCCCTGACCCAATGTTGCATGGGTTGTCACGAAGTCTCTTCTCTCCAGATGTGTTACTAGGTTTTTTTCTCACAATCTTCTCCAACAACCTTGCATGGTATACAAGTTAAGGGACACTTGGCCTGTATGTCAGTGCCTCTTGTCTGTCACCCTTTTTGTATATTCGGACCACATTAGAAGTCTTCCATATTTCTGGTTAGGTCCCCCCCCGTTTCCAGTGACTTACTATATCCTATGGAGAGTGGGGTAAGGCAAAGCTTGCTCCTGCACACCTTCTTTCAATACCCATGGCGAAGTTCCATCCGGCCCAACAGCTTTTCTCAACAATCCACAGCTCCCAATAGGTGCTTTTTGGGACCTCATCTCTTGTAAATTGTTCGAACCTATCGCACGTCCCTGGTTTGCTGCCCCATCTCCCAGCGCCGTGATATCACCCTGTTCTATTGTCAAGACCTCCTGGAACCTTTTGTTTGAGTTCTGCACACACCTCTTTGTCAGTCTCCTCCTGTGTACCCTGTCCTCGCCCCCCACCCTAAGTTTAATCACCTTGTCCTTCACTGTTGTCTTCCTCCTGATGTGACTGTTTAGTAGCTTTGGTGATGTGTGTGTTGTGTGTGTGTGATTTGTGTGTGTGTTGTGTGTGTGTTTGTTGTGTGTGTGTGTTGTTTGTGTGTACTTAACCTAACTTGAGTTTCCCAACTCCCACCGAATGACCCTCTTGCCCTATTTTCTCTGAATATTAAGAGAGTGTAGTTGCCCACAGCACGGTCTTGAACTAACGCCCCTTTCCCCATCAGTATGGTTGGTATGTGGGAGCACGTGGGCAATACACAACAAAAGATCAGTTTGTGCACAACTAAGTTTATACGTTAGGAAAAAAGGGAATAGTATCCTCCTCCGCAAAGGGAACATGATATCAAAGAAGAAGAGGGGGGGAGGGGGGGGGCTAACGCCAAGCAGATCGCTACTTGAGCTAATACACTCTACTCAGCTGGGCTGGTAAACAGGTTTGAAGAGTCGCCACCGTTTACCTCTGCTGCTCCTACTGGTACAAGTATTACCGCCTCACAATACACTAGTTAGTTTAGTTCATTTATTATGCACCCCATACCCATCTTGTGGGGCGGTTAGTGGAAAGGGTTACAGGAGGCACATAATGGGCTCAGGGACTGACCCCCCACAATTCATTTAGCTAAGACAGTTACAATCTTGATGAGCTTAGTTACAAAATTTCAATATAAGTCGTCATCAGTCTAACATTGGGTTCGAGATCGACCTCAAGTAACGGTTCTAAATTAAGCAACTTGGACATATGTGGATATTATGTGTCACAATTTATCTCACACACTAACAACCAAACAGTCATTCTACACTAGTTTAGCCAATACCAATACAGGGATTATTTAAATAATATACCCAGCTGTTAACCACACCACCAATGGAGTAGTGTTTAATAGACACAAAGGACTACATACTCTACTACTACTTGATTCTTAGTTACTAGATGTTGGTGTGTAACAACCTTTGACAGAGTTCATGGCGCAACACCAAACTGACTAACGGGTTGCTACTAGGGCCTGCTACGTTGCTACTCTATACAAGGCTAAATAAATGGATAGTTACTATTCATGGTTCATCAATGTATTAACATGTATGCAGACGAGAAGTCACAATAGCGTGGCTGCAATATGTTGACCAAGACCACACACTAGAAAGTGAAGGGACGACGACGTTTCGGTCGGGGGATCCTCCTGGACATTCTCAAATCCTCACAATCGACTTGAGAGTGGTCCAGGGACGGACCGAAACGTCGTCCGTCCCTTCACTTTCCGATTGTGTAGTCAGGTCAACAACATGTATAGGTATAACACTTGGGGTTGAACCACTGGCACCACTGGTGTCAGCGTAGATACACCCAGACGCTGGGGACTGGGGCTATATAATGGTCGTCCCACACGTATAACAGGACGCTCTAATACACCTTACTAGATACTTGTACTGATAACTGTATATAGGGGATACTGTAGTCACAGATGGGGAGGCCTACGCCACACGACCATGAGCATTATATATAGATATATATTATATATATTATATATACTATAGATAGATATATATATTTGTAGCAGTCTTTGTTGTAAACACATGTTGTTGAATATGACCGAAAGGGTAAGATTAATGATTCGAACACGAATCTGCTCAATATTAATTATGTTTTTCTTCATTGTCGGGGTAGTTGAAAAATTAAACTCTCCAAAGTTCATTTTCACTCTATATTTATGGTCTGAAGACCTAGAAGCGTTTCGCAAGACACTTCTTACATTTTCAAAGGACAATTTTACATACTCAGATCGGGCTTATAAGGTCGTTTTTGGGTGAGGTGACGTAACACAATGTTTTGGGTGGAGGTGACAGGAAACAAATCAATGGGAGAAGACAGGGCACGAAACAATGGGTTTATACAATGAGTATACCGTTGGAGAAGCCATTGTTGACTAGGATCTGCCTTACTCTACAGTTCTAGCCGGACTGAGTATAGGTGTTGTCTATGTTCTTCACTGCACAGCTCCTGGTTGGACAGAGGGGTCGGACGAAGAACTCTGTAGAGTAAGACAGGTCCTAGTAAACAATGGCTTTCTTCTACAGTTATATTGAAGTCGCATCAAAAGAAAGGTGGAAAAACGCCATACAACCTCTGAAGAGTCAACCAACCACAACACTTGTACCCCAACTAGACTGTTTAGCACCAACTTCTTTTCGACGACCTCATTAAAACAGAGGAAGTGTCCTGAAGATATTAATAGGAACGCACCCATATCCCCACAGACACACATCAGAAGATACAATTGACAGTTTACTACAAAAAACAAAAAAACGGGCCAACCTATCTCATGAATTAATAAACCTCAGACACTAAAACAGAACCAAATTGAAAGATACCAATGTCGTTTATGCCTTCCAATGCCCACTTGGAGACTGTCAGCCCCAAAGATCTCCAGTATATAGGCAAGACAACAACGTCTTTTCCAGGCGCACCAATGCATAAACAACAGGGCTCCACTAAGGAGCATTACAATCTCCTCACACAACCAGACCTTATCACACGAGAAATTTAAACATGCAACACAGAAATTATCGACAGATACCACGAAACTTTAGTAGGAGACTCGACATGCAGCGAGGCCATAACACATCACAAAAAAGTCAAAACAGCACTCCAAAGCCAATTGACCACACAATTAATTATACCACTTCAAGGACCTCGACCAGCAGAGAAGCAAGAAGATAAAATATACCCATTGTTTCGTTCGTGTTCTATCTTGTCCCATTGATTTGTTTCCTGATACCTCAACCCAAAACATTTGTTCCTGTCACCTCACCACAAACTAATATAAGCCACGTCTGAGTATGTAAAATATTGTCTTTGAAAATGTAAGACGTGTCTCTGTGAAACTGCTTCGATGTGCGTCAGACCATAACATAGTGGAAATACACTTTGGAGAGGTTAAGTTTTTCAACTACACCCGACATGAAAAAACACATAAGAAATATTGAGAACATCGTGGTTAGAATCATTAACCTTACCCTATCGAGTCATGATTCTAAACCTAATTATATATACTATATTAGTAAATATATATATATGATATATATATAATACTATATATATATATTATTATATATGTCGTACCTAGTAGCCAGAACGCAACTTCTCAGCCTACTATGACAAGGCCAGATTTTCACTAATAAGCCAAGGTTTTCATGGAATTAATATATTTCCTGCATTTTTTCTTATGAAATGAGTAAAGCTACCCATTATCATTATGTATGAGGTCAATTTTTTTTATTGGAGTTAAAAAAATTAACGTATGTTTATTGACAACCTACACAACACCCTACATAACCTACTATCCTGAGAGGTTAGGTAGGTAGATTGGGGAGGTAGCCGAAAAAGTTACGGTAGGGGGTTAGGTGAGGGTAGTCGGAAAAAAAATTAGATCATGAAAACTTGGGGCGGGATGAGGCAAAAGCGGCCCTGCATGGGAGGCGGAGGCGGGGGAAGGGCACGAGGAAGGACGTCTAGAAAAGAGGCGACTGTAGACGATATAGATTATATATAATATAGTTATATTATTATAATATATATTCGTATATCAATATATATCATCATATATATGATATGTTATTGTTAAATTATTTTACCTTAACTTATCGAAATAACGCCTGTACCTAAATTCAATATTTGTGGTTTCTTTATATTGCTACCTGGAAGAAAAGTTCCAAGTGACGGCACGGGCTACTGGTGAGCCGTAGTGGACTAGGTTAGTTAAGACGAGAGTTATCTCGACTAGAAAGTGCACTACCGCCAGGGACCACCAACACTTAACTGAAGCAATACATACCCTCCTCCTCAATCTCCCATGCCTGAAAACGGAAAAAATCCATGTCCAGTATCTAACAATTTGGTTCAATTTAGAAATATTTTATTTAATTGGTCCTATTTGTATGTGCCTATTCAATAACTAGCTGTAACAATTATCATATTTGGGAGACTGCGGCCGAGGAGACGATACTGCCAGTATGAAACAGTGCCACCTGGCACCACAGGTATGGCCACCACACATGGTTGTGCTGCGGCAGTACTGCCACTTACTGGTGCCACCTGCCACTGGTGCCACCTGTCACTGTGCCACCTGCCACTGGTGCCACCTGCCACTAGTGCCACCTGCCACTGGTGCCACCTGTCACTGGTGCCACCTGCCATGGTGCCAGAGTACTCCCACTTACCCACCTGTGGCCCACCTGCCACTAGTGCCAGAGTACCCCACTTACACCACCTGTGGCCATCAGCCTTGGAACTACCTGAAGGTTGAGCGCATCGTCCCGCACGTTCTGCTCAAGGGAAGCTAAAGAGGACACGTCAAAGCACGACTCGTGAAGTCACAAAATCAGCGGTAAACTACAACCGAGTGAATGGGAGCCAAGTTCAGCGAGACAAGGTGCCGCCAGCTACACAGTAAATGTTCACAGTGATCGCTTGTCTGCCGCTCTACAGCCGGCAACACTCCAAATTAATATTTTAACCTAAAACAAATTTTATATTACACAAAGTATATTGATCAAGAAGACCTTATTATAATAAAACAGCAGCCCGAAAATCGCTATACACAATCTTTAGTACAAAATTAAGAATTTATAATTTACAAGCACATGTACACATTAACTGGAGCAGGAGTGAGCGAGTGATCTTGCCGCCCGCCAAGACTGAGGCGGGGATATAATAAAAGACTGTAGACAATTACAGGGAGCCGCGAAGATGACAAGGTTGTACACCAAAGGACGGGTGGACCTTGACCTGCTGGGCAAGACGCCGGTCACCCACCGCACCTTGACACACACTTCCTCCCTGGAGCTTCTCTATGTTCCTTAGCAATAATATAAGACAGCTTCACTTGCTGACACTACGATATAGGGTATGAGTACATGACCTTGCGCCTCCTCCCAGGGTCAACGTGCCCGCGGCCCGCTTATCTTCAGGTTATCTTTGACCATGATTCGGTAGCTTTTAGTGTCCCCGCGGCACCGTCCTCAAACCACATCCGGCCTCCACCCAGGAAGCGCACCGTGACAGCGACTAACACCCAGGTACCTATTTTACTGCCTAGGTAACGGGGCATAGGGTGAATAGTATAACTTGCCCTTGTTCTCGCCGACACCTGGGATCGACCCACGGCCACAGGATCACCAAGTGCCAGCGTCCTGTTCCGCTCGGCCCGACCGGTCAGTGTGTGAGTGTAGCATGAGAGTAATAATGGTGAGTGTGGGTTGTAGATAGAGTAAGTGTGGGCTGTTAGATATGACGGTGACGCGGGCAGGGTATGGAGGGTGGGCTGGCGGGAGCAAGCACACTGGGCCAGTACGTACGGAGCCACCTACCCCACACCTTAAACAGGATGCTCGCGACCCTAGGTCACACACATGGGCACAAACTGACTACATGTAGCACTCTCGATCGGAATCTTACACAGCACTTCCTTACTATTTATATTATTTCCCCCTATGTCTCCATTCTCAGGTTACTCTCAAACCGCAACTCTTAAGCTACTATACAACAAACCACACCACACAGGAAGGCAATATATACACATTTACTGTGTAGATGGACTCGGGTTATTCTATTAACGTTTTGTTTCTGACGAGTTGTACCAGTGTGAGAGTCAGGCAGGTTTAAACAGGCCGTGATAACAGTACCCAAAATGAAGTGAGACAATAATATGGTGTGGTGGTGGGTGTGGTGATGGTGTTGGTGGTGTGGGTGCGGTGTGGTGTGGTGTGGTGTGGGTGACGGTGTGGTGCGTTGTGTGTGGTTGGAGTGGTGTGGTGTGTGGTGTGGTGATGGTGTGGGTGTGGTGCTGGTCGGTGGTGTACTTGTGGTGTGGGTGTGGTGGTGTTGGTGTAGGTGCGGCTGTGGAGGTGGGCTGGTGTGTGGGGTGTGGGTGGTGTGGTCGCCCTCGGGTGCAGTGTGGGAGTGGTTGCGAGTGGTTGGTGTTGGTTGTGGGTGTGTGGTGTGGGTGTGTGTTTGTGGGTGGTGGGTGTGGTGTTGCTCAGCGGCACCAAATGACTCCACTTGCGCCACTTCCTACTTGAGCCAAGACATTTCCAGAAGGATTGTGGTATGGAGGGAGCAATCCTAACACAGCACCTCACCATACTGGGCAGCATCAGCCCTCACCCAGGGGCCTCTACCTCTGACCCGCCTGCCCTACCCAGCCCTTCGGGCTGACCGAGGACAGGTGAGAGGGAAGGATGACCAGTTCATCCCACGTACACAGAGGATAAGCGTGTGCCACGACGCCACGCTATCCTCTCTACCCTTTGTACCTTCGGGATTCAACAGCCCAGTTCGACCCGTACTCCGACAGGTCTCTATGTTAAGAGTCGTCTGGTCAACCAGGCTGATAGACGCGGACAGCTTGCAGCCTGACGTATGTGTCAAGGCT
>WNGS01166702.1:53133-68486 GCA_020271785.1 Procambarus virginalis
TATATATATATATATATATATATATATATATATATATATTAGTATATTTTTTTTTGGTAGCAGTCTTTCCTGTAGACATATGTTATTAAATATGACCGAAAAAGTAAGATTAATAATTCTAACACGAATTTTCTCAATTTTCCTTATGTTTGTTTTTATCTGATGACGGTAAATGAAAAATCAATTCTCCAAAATTCATTCTTATTTCTTAGTCTGACGCGACACTTGAACGCGTTTCGATAAAACTAATTACATTTTCAAGACTTTTAGTTTTCTCACACAACTATAACCTTAAAGCACTAAACAGTTCTTTACTATGCTATGATTTAAACAGCTTTCATCTTTCATTTAAACCCGCGTTTTGGGTGAGGTGATATGTTACAACAATGTTTTAATGGAGGTGAACAAAACTTTCAACAAAGGACACAGAACACGAAAACAAATGATATTAACTGGATATTAACTGAGGTAAATTGAAGTTTTTACCCAGTTAATCAATTCTTCACTTTTACTTCAATTTACTTTTACTATTTTACTTTACTAATTTACTTTTTTGCGGTTGACTTCAATTACCCCAGTTAATCCAGTTATCCATTGTTTTCGTGTTCGTCCTTTGTTGAAAGTTTTGATCACCCCATTAAAAAACTGTTGTAACATATCACTCACCCAAAACCGCGGGTACTAAAAGTGGAAAGATGAAAGCTGTGTTAATCATAGCCTAGTAAAAGAACTGTTTTGTGCTTTAAGGTTATAGTTGCGTGAGAAAACTAAAAGTCTTCTGGAAATGTAATTCGTTATTACAGAAACGCGTTCAAGTGTCGCTTCAGGACCTAAGAAATAAAAGAATGAATTTGGAGAATTGGATTTTTCATTTACCGTCCTAAGTAAAAACAAACATAAGGAAAATTGAGGAAAATTGCGTGTTAGAATTATTAATCTTACTTTTTTCGGTCATATTTTAATAACATGTAATATGATTATATATATTATATATATATAATATGTCGTACTAGTAAGCAGAACTCACTTTTGGCCAACTATGCACAAGGCACGATGTTGCCTAATAATGCAATGTTTTACTGAATATATATATTGTCTCTAATTTTTTTCAGTTGGAGTTAAAATTAACTGTAGATATATGACCCGAACCTAAACCAACCCTACCTAACGCTAACCTACTCCTATCTCATTTTTATAGGTTGTTAGGTGTAGGCAGCCGAAAAAGGTTAGGTTAGGTTAGGTCAAGTAGGTTAGGTAGTCGAAAAACAATTACTTCAATGAAACTTGGCTTATTAGGCAAATCGGGGCCGCTTCGCATAGTAGGCTGAGAAGTTTTTTCTGGCTACTAGGTACGATGCCCCCCCCCCCCCCCCCCCCCAAGGACGTGAGTGCAGTTAGGTTAAGAGAACCTTATATACTATATATTATATATATATATATATATATATAATATATATATATATATATATATATATATATAATATGTTGAATATGACCCACGGAAGTAAGTTTAATACTTCTAACACGAATTTCCTCAATCTTTCTTATGTTTTTCTTCATTGTCGGGGGTAGTTGAAAAAATTAACTCCTCAAAGTTTATGTTCACTATTTATGGGTCTGACGCCTAGAAGCGTTTCGTCTCGCAAGAACCACGTTCTACAGTTCAAAGACAAATTTTTACATACTCAGATCGTTCTTATATTCGTTTTTGGGTAAGGTTGGTGACTAGGGAAAGCAAATGTATTGGGTGACGGTATCGGAGTGAAACAACTGTTTTTGGGTGGGTGAGCGTAGCAGGGAAACAATGTTTGGGTGAGGTATCAGGCAACAAATGGTTTGGTGTGAGGTGATGTGACACAAATGTCTTTGGGTGAGGTATCAGGAAACAAATCAATGGGAAAGACAGAACATGAAACAAATGGGTATCATTTTTATATCTTCTTGCGTCTCTGCTGGTCGGAAGGTCTGAAGACGAGGACGCATTGAAAGGTGAACGTAGAAATGTAATTGTGTGGTCAAGTCTGGCTCTTTTGACGAGTGCTGGTTTTGACTTTTTGTTGATGTGTAGGGCCCTCGCTGATGTACGAGTCTCCTACTATCGTTGTATCTGTCGATAAATTTTTTGTTGCATGTAGATTTCTCTGGTGATGTTCTGGTGTGTGTGAAGGAGATTGTATGCTCCTTAGTGGAGCCCTGACTGTGTTCACACTGCAATTGTCTAGTCGCGCTGTGAAGAGACGTGTTGTCTTGCCTATATACTGAGACTCTTTGGGGATCGACAGTCTCCAAGTGGGCATGTAAAGGCATAGACGACATTGGTTTCTTTCAAGGTGTTCCGTTTAGGGTGTCTGGGAGAGTTCTTTCATGGTAGCGTGGCCGTTTTCTTGTGTTTGTAGTACGTAATTCCGCACACTTGTATCTTCTCTGATTTTTGTCTGGTGGGATGACGTTCCTATCAGTGATATCTTTCAGGACACTTCCTCTGTTTATGAGCCTGTCGAAAAGAAGTTGGTGCCCGAAACAGTCTTAGTAGGGGGTACAAGTGTTGTGTTGGCTGACTCTTCAGAGGTTGTATTTCGTTTCACCTTTCTTTTTGATGCCGACTTCAATATAACTGTTAGAGAAGCCATTGTTTACTAGGGACCTGTCTGGCACTCTACAGAGGTCTTCGTCGACCTGCAGTTACCGCAACCGATAGCTGGGAGGAGGAGTGAAGGAACATAGAACACTATGATCAGTCCGGCTAGAACTGTAGAGTAAGGCAGATCCTAGTCGAAAATGGCTTCTCCAACGGTATACTCATTGTATAAACCCATTGTTTCGTGCCCTTTCTCTTCTCCCATTGATTTGTTTCCTGTCACCTCACCCAAAACAATTTTTTTACCTGTCACCTCACCCAAAACGAATATAAGCACGATCGGAGTAAGTAAAATATGTCTTTTGAAAATTAAGAAGTGGTTCTTGCGAAACAGCACTGCTAGGCTTCAGACCATTAAATATAGAAGTGAATGAAATGAACTTTGGAGAGTTAATTTTCAACTACCCCCGACCAATGAAGAAAAACATAATTAATATTGAGAATATTCGTGTTACGAATCATTATCTTACCCTTTCGGTCATACTCAACAACATGTGTTTACAACAAAGACTGCTACCCATATATATATATATACTATTATATATATATCTATATATATATTATATACTATATATATTATATATATATATTATATATATATATATATATCCGATATCCGGCAAACAAGCCTGAATGGTCCCCAGGGACCTAGAGTATCAACTGAAACTCTGGGTGGTGAGTTTTCATTCATATATATATAGATATATATAATATACTAATATAGTAATATATGCTAATATATATATATCGTTATAAGCTATATGTACGTTCTCTAGTAGACCAGACAACGCCTACTGATCACAGATGCCCTACATACGGATGCAAGGCGCGAATTTGCCTAATAGGCCAAGGTTTTCATGAATTAATTAGTTTTTCGTTGGGGCCGGTCATACCTAACCTACGCGTAGCCGGCGGGGGCGTACCATAGGGGGACTTGTTCCGTTGGGGTCTACCTAAGGGCCGTAACCTAACATATAAGATAGGTTCTTAGGTTAGGTTCAGTAGGGTTGGTTAGGTTCGGTTCCCTATATCTCGACGTTAATTTTAACTCCAATGAAAAAAAATTGACCTCATACATAATGTAAATAGTGTCTAGCTTTTAATCGTTTTCATAAACAACAAATTTGAGAAATTATATTAATTCAGGAAATCTTCTCTTATTAGGCAAATTCGGGGCTTGCATAGTAGGCAGAAAAGTGAGTTCTGGCTATCTAGGTAACGACATATATATATTAAGATATCTATATATATATAATATAGATATATATCTATTATATATATTAATATATATATATATAATCTATATAAGGCTCATGTCGGTGTAGAGCTAGGCCTGCACCATCTGTGACTCTACAGTATCTCCCTATATCACAGTTATCAGTACATAGTATCTAGGTAAGGTGTATTAGAGCTGTCCTGCCTTATACGTGGGGACGACATTAATAGACCCCAGTCCAAGCCCCGTCTGGGTGTATCTTACGCTGACACCAGTGGTGCCAGTGGTTCAACCCCAAGTGTTAATTACTATACATTGTGTTGACCTGACACACAGCTGGTAGTGAGGACCACGAACGTTCGTCGTCCGTCCTGTGACCACTCTCTCGAAAGTCGATTGTGAGGATTGAGACCCTGCGTCCAGCAGGACCGCGAAACGTCGTCGTCCCTTTCACTTTCTAGTGTGTGGTTTGGTTCACATAATATTTCAGCCACGCTATTGTGACTCCATCGTCTGCCATACATGTTAATACATTGATGAACCATGAATAGTAACTATCCATTTATTTAGCCTTTAGGAGTGGTGAGCACCTGTAGCCAGGCCCCTGTAGTAGCCCGTAGGTCAGTGTGGTTGTTTGCGCGCCTGAACCTTCCTTGGTCAAGTTGTTACAACCCCACAGTCTTAGTAACCTTTGAGAATCAGTACGTAGTAAGTCACTTATAGTCTTGTGCTTATTAACCCTACTACCTCCATGTGTGGTGTTAACAGCTGGGTATATTATTTAAATATCCATGTAATGGTATTGGCTAAACTAGTGTAGAATGACTGTTGGATGTTAGTGTGTGCAGACTAATTGCTGTGACACATATATCCACATATGTCAGCTGCTTAAATTAGACACCTGTTACTTGAGGTCGATCTCGACCCCAATGATGATGTGACGATATCTATTTAATTTTTTAACTAGCTCATCAAAATTGCAATTTGCTTAGCTAAATGATATTCCGTGGGGTTCAGACCCCATTGGTGCCTGTACTCCTTTCCTTAGCCCCAGAATTGGGTAGGGGTGCATTATGCCCCCTACTCTAGTGTATGTGACGGCGGTATACTTAGCCACTACCGCCCACAAGATGGTATGGGATAGTGTCAATAAGAGATAAATGAACTAAACTAACTAGTGTATGTGAGGCGGTAATACTTGTACCAGTAGGAGCCTATATATATATATTTTAAACTAGAAGGGGTACCACCTCTGGTGCAAGTGTAGGGACCCATAGCCTCGGAGAAGAAAAATAAAGAGTACTCAGAGAAGACCTTGTGATATATATGACCTATATATATATATATATATATATATATATATATATATATATATATATAGATAATATATATATATATATATATATATATAAATTTCGTCCAATACAATTTTCATCAAGTTCATGATTGGTTAGTAAAGTGATTTACTACTACGATAATTAAGGTTAGTTGTCGTTTAAGATTCGCTACCTGGAACGAAAAGTTCCAAGTAGCACGGGCTATGGTGAGCCCGTAGTGGACTAGGTTAGTTAAGACGAGAGTTATCTCGACAAAAGTGTCACTACCCCAGGGACCACCAACACTTAACTGAAGCAATACATACCCTCCTCCTCATCTCCCATGACTGAAAACGGAAAAATCCAATGTCAGTATCTAGAAATTTTGGTATCAATTTAGAAAAATCTTAATTTAATTGGTCTATTTTAATTTGCCTTATAACTAGCGTAAATTATCATATTGGGAGACTGCGGCCGAGGAGAGACTGCAGTATAAACAGTGCCACCTGGCACCACAGTACTGGCCACCACACATGTTGGCGCGGCAGTACTGACCACCTGTCACTGGTGCCACCTGCCACTGGTGCCACCTTCACTGGTGCCACCTGCCACTAGTGCCACCTGCCACCTGCCACTGGTGCCAGAGTACCCCACTTACACCACCTGTGGCCACCTGCAGCTGGTGCCAGAGTACCCCACTTACACCACCTGTGGCCACCTGCAACTGGTGCCAGAGTACCCCACTTACGCCACCTGTGGCCATCAGCCTTGGAATACCTGAAGGGTTGAGCGCTCGTCCCGCACGTGCTGCTCAAGGGAAGCTGGAAGAGGACGTGTCAAAGCACGACTCGTGAAGTCACAAAATCAGCGGTAAACACAACAGTGAATGGAGCAAGTCAGCGAGACAAGGTGCCGCCAGCTACACAGTAAATGTTCACAGTGATCGCTTGTCGCGCTCTCAGCCGGCAACACTCACAAATTAATATTTTAACCTAAAACAAATTTTATATTACACAAAGTATATTGATCAAGAAGACCTTATATAATAAAACAGCAGCCCGAAAATCGCTATACACAATCTTTAGTACAAAATTAAGAATTTATAATTTACAAGCACATATACACATTAATGGAGCAGGAGTGAGCGAGTGATCTTGCCGCCCGCCAAGACTGAGGCGGGGACATAATAAAAGACTGTAGACAATTACAGGGAGCCGCGAAGATGACAAGGTTGACACCAAAGACGGGTGACTTGACCTGCGGGCAAGACGCCGGTCACCCCCGCCACTTGACACACACTTCCTCCTGGAGCTTCTCTATGTTCCTTAGCAATAATATAAGACAGCTTCACTTGCTGACCACTCGTATAGGGTATGAGTACTGACCTTGCGCTCACTCCCAGGGTCAACGTGCCCGCGGCCCGCTATATCTTCAGGTTATCTTGACATGATTTCGGGGCTTTTAGTGTCCCCGCGGCCCGGTCCTCAACCAGGCCTCCACCCCCAGGAAGCAGCCCGTGACAGCTGACTAACACCCAGGTACCTATTTTACTGCTAGGGCTAACAGGGGCATAGGGTTGAAAGAAACTCTGCCCATTGTTTCTCGCCGACACCTGGGATCGAACCCAGGACCACAGGATCACATGTCCAGCGTCCTGTCCGCTCTCCCGGACGGTGGTGAGTGGTGAGTGTAGCAATGAAGAGTAATAATGGGGTGAGTGTGGCTGTAGAAGAGTAATGGTGGGGTAGCATGAGGTGTAGCGGAGGGTGTATGGAGGTGTGGCTGGCGAGCGCGCAGCACACTGGGCGCCAGGTACAGACGGAGCCACTCCCCCAACACCAACAGGATGCCTCGCGACCTCGGTCACCTACACGGGCCAAACTGCTACCTGTAGCCTTCATCGGCATCCTTCAACAGCCTTCCTTACTATTATATTATTTCCCCCTATGTCTCCATTCTCAGGTTACTTCAACCGCCACTCTTTAAGCTAATATACGAACAACACCACCACACAGGAAGGCAATAATAACATTTACTGTGTAGAGGACTCGGGTTATTTCTTATTACGTTATTGTTTTGACGCGTGTACAGTGTGAGAGTAGGCGGTAAACAAGGCCTTGATAAATGTACCCACTAGAACATGAGTGAGAACATCCATGCTGGTGTGGGTGTGGGTGTGGTGTGGGTAGTGGTGTGGGTGTGGTGCTGGTGTTGGGTTGGGTGTGGCTGTGGGTGTGGGTGTGGCTGTGGGAGTGGTGTGGGTGCTGGTGCTGGTGTTGGATGGTGTGGTGTGGTGTGGTGTGGGTTTTGTGGTGTGGTGTGGTGCTGGGTGGTTGGTGGTGGTGGGGGGAGGTACACTACACCTGGTGTTGGTGTGGTGCTGGTGTTGGTGTGGGTGTGGTGCTGGGTGTTGGTGTGGTTGCGTGGGACTTGTTGGGTGGCTGTGGTGGTGTGGTGTGGTGTGGTTGGGGTGGGGGTGTGGGTTGTGGGCGTGGTGTGAGCGGTAGTGGTGTGGGCGTGGGTGTGAATGTTGGTGTGGGTGTGGGTGCTGGGCTGGTGTGTGGGTGGGTGTGGGTGTGGGTGTGTGTGGGGTGGTGGGTGTGGTGTGGGTATGTGGTGTGCGGAGGTGTGGTGTCGGGTGTTGGCGTGGGTGTAGGGTGTGGTGTGGTTGCTTGTGGTGTGGTGTGGGGTGTGGGTGGGGTGTGGCTGTGGTGGTGGTTGTGGCGTGGTGTGGCTGTCGGGTGTGGTGTGGGGGGGGTGGGTGTGGGTGTGGGGCGGGTGGGTGTGGGTTGGGTGTGGGCTGGGTGTGGCGGGAGTGTGGGTGTGGTGGGGTGTGGTGTGGCTGTGGTCGTGGGGGTGGGGTGTGGTGTGGGTGTGGTGTGGGAGTGGTGTGGATGTGGTGTGGGTGTGGGTTGGGCGTGGGTGTGGGTGGGAGGTGGTGTGGGTGTGGGTGTGGGCGTGGTGTGGGTGTGGTGTGGGGTGTGGTGTGGGTGTGGTGTGGGTGTGGTGTGGGTGTGGTGTGGGTGTGGGTGTGGTGTGGCTGCTGGTGTGGCTGTGGTGTGGCTGTGGTGTGGGCGTGGGTGTTTGTGTTGAACGGGCCAATCCGTTTTTTTTTCCTCCCCCGGCCTCCGGTGGGTTTGGTGGAGCAGAGAAGTACACCACGGGACATGGATTTTTTTTTTCCATCTTTTTACACACCCACAGCACACCACAGCCACACCACACCCACACCACCACCACCGACCACCGTGTCGTACCCTCAGTCACCCACACCTACACCCACACACCACTCCACTGCCAAGCACCTCCACACGGCCCCACTCCACGTGGCCACACCACTTCTCCACATCCCTACACCCACGGCCCAACCAACACCCCGACTACCACACGCACAGCCACTCGCTCAACACCACACCCACACACCACACCCACACTCACAGCCAGCACTCACCACTCACACCACAACCCGCCACTCAAACACACGGGCCAACCAAAACCCACACACCACCCACAGCCCAGCAGCCCACACCCACACCCACACCACAGTACGCCATCGCCACACAGCCCACCACACACACGCCACAAGCGACGAACAACAATCCCACACCGCCATCCGAACACACCCACACCCACCCACACCCACACCACAGCCAAAACACACATCCACACCACACCCACAACCCCAACCACACCAAACCCCACAACCGCACAGCCCACGCCCCACACCCACACCCACAGCCAAGACCACAACCACTCCCAACAACACACCAACGCCCCAAACCCACACCGACACCCACGCCAAACACCAACACCCACACCACACCAAACCACACCACACCCACGCCCACAGACCACGACCACAACCTACACGCCCAACACCCACACCACACCAAACACCAGCACACAACCCAACACCAACACCAGCAAACCACACCAACCAGCACACACACCCACACCAACACCCAGCACCCAACAACACCCGCACCACACCCACCGAACCACCACCAGCAGCCATAACCACACCACAACACCACCACAAACACACACAACAACACCAGGCACCACACCTGTACACCACCCCACAGACCACACCCACACCCACACAACACCCACACCAACACCAGCACCACACCACACAACACCCGACACCACAACCCACAACCACACCAGCTGAGATGTTCAGTACACCTCATGTTTAAGTGGGTTACTTTGATCAAGGCCTGTTTACCGCCTACTTCATCACAGGTACACGCGCAAAACAAATAACGAATAAGAAATAACCCGAGTCCTCTACACAGTAAATGTTATTATTGCCTTCCTGTGTGGTGGTGTTGTTGTATAATTAAAGCAAAAGAGGGCGGTTGAAAGTTGAAACCTGAGAATGGAGACATAGGGGGAAATAATATAAATAGTAAGGAAGCTGTATGAAGGATGCGATGAAGGCTACAGGTGCAGTTTGGAACCCGTGTAGGTGACCGAAGGTCGCGAAGGCATCCTGTTGGTGTTGGGGGAGTGGCTCAGTCTGTACCTGGCCCAGTGTGTCTGCTCACCGCCAGCCACACCCTCCATACACCGCGCCGCTACACCTCATGCACACCCACAACTTACTCTTCTACAACCACACTCACCCATTATTATCTTCAAGCTACACTCACACTCACCACCGGTCGGGAGAGCGGACAGGACGCTGGACGTGATCCTGTGGTCCTGGGTTCATCCCATGTGTCGGGGAGAAACAAGGGCAGAGTTCTTTCACCCTATGCCTGTTACCTAGCAGTAAAATAGGATCTGGGTGTTAGTCAGGTGTCACGGGCTGCTTCCTGGGGGTGGAGCTGGTTGAGGACCGGGCGCGGGGACACTAAAAGCCCCGAAATCATGTCAAGATAACCTGAAGATATAGCGGTGCCGGGGCCGTTGACCCTGGGAGTGAGCGCAAGGCAGTATAATACCCTATACGAGTGGCAGCAAGTGAAGCGTCTTATAATTGCTAAGGAACAATGAAAGTCCAGGAGGAAGTGTGTTCAAGTGGGGGGTGACCGGCGTCTTGCCCGAGTCAAGTCAACGTCTTTGGTACCTTGTCTCGCGGCCTTTGTTACTCTTTATTCCCCTCAGTCTTCCTTCATCTTCCCCCCAATCACACTAACCCCCCCACGGCGGGCGGCAAGATCACTCGCTCACTCTCTCCATTAATGTGTATATGTGCTGTAAATTATAAATTCTTAAAATTGTACTAAAGATGTGTATAGCGATTTTCGGGCTGCGGTTTATATATAAGGTCTTCTTGATCAATATACTTTGTGTAATATAAAAATTTTTTAGGTTAAATATTAATTTTATGTGATTGTTGCCGGCTGAGAGCGCGACAAGCGATCACTGTGAACATTTACTGTGTAGCTGCGGCACCTTGTCTCGCTGACTTGCTCATTCACTGTTGTGTTGTACCGCTGATTTTGTGACTTCACGAGTCGTGCTTGAAGGTATCCTTTCAGCTTCCCTTGAGCAGCACGTGGGGGACGAGCGCTCAACTCTTCAGGTATTCCAAGGCTGATGGCCACAGGTGGTGTAAGTGGGGTACTCTGGCACAGTGCAGGTGGCCACAGGTGGGTAAGTGGGGTACTCTGGCACCAGTTGCAGGTGGCCACAGGTGGTGTAAGTGGGGTACTCTGGCACCAGCTGCAGTTGCCACAGGTGGTGTAAGTGGGGTACTTGGCACCAGGCAGGTGGCAGGTGGCACTAGTGGCAGGTGGCACCAGTGACAGGTGGCACCAGTGGCAGGTGGCACCAGTGACAGGTGGCAGTACTGCTGAGCGCCAAATTTGTGGTTCACGTACTGGGTGCAATTGGCACTGTTTATACTGACAGGTGTCTTCATCCTCACCCTGGCCGCAGTCTGGCCAAATATGATAATTTAAGTACGCTAGTGAATAAGGCAAATTAAAATTAGACCAATTAAAATTAAGATTTTTCTAAATTTGATACCAAAAATTTCTAGATACTGACAATTGGAGTTTTTCCGTTTCATCATGGGAGATGCGGAGGAGGGGTATGTATATTGCTTCAGTTAAGTGTTGGGTTGGTCCCTGGGGTAGTGCACTTTTTGTCGAGATAACTCTCGTTTACACTAACATAGTCCACTTAACGGGGTCACCATAGCCCGATGCTACTGAGAACTTCTTCGTTAATCCAGGTCCAGCGAATCCTAATTACAACAAACTAACCTTAATTATCGTCGTTAGCGTATCATTTTCTAACACATCCATGAACTTGATGAATTTGTCAATTGGACGAAACTTTCGATACTATTATTTGATCATAATATTATTCATAATGTATAATATATTACTAACTTATATTATATATATATATATATTATATATATATAGGTACCTATATAGTATGTATATATCCAGTCCGTTCTCTCGATCACTCCTCTTTTCTTTTCTCCCGAGGCTATGGGTCCCTAGACACGTTGCATCCAGTAGGTGGTACCCCTTCTAGGGTTAATCATATAATATATCTATAATATGAAGTATATATAATATATATAATCATAGTATATATATATTAGTATAGTTTTGGTAGCGTCTTCTGTGACCATATGTTATCTTACCCACATAGTGCCGGAAAAAACCGACAGAAGATTAATAATTCTAACAGCGAATTTCTACAATTTTCCTTACGCCACACCATGTTTTTTATGTGACGTTTTAAATGATACATCAATTCTCAAAATTCATATTTACTTTCTAGCTCTGAAGGCGACACTTGAACGCGTTCGTAAACACTAATTCATTGTCAAAACGACTTTAGGTTTCGCACCACACATACCACCTTAAGCACTACCAGGGTTCTACTTACGATTATGATTAAACACAGCTTTCATATCGTTTCATTTTATATCCGCGTTTTTGGGTGAGGTGATGAGCGTTTACAAACAGTTTAATTTGGAGGTGAAACAAAACTTTACACAGAAGGGACAGAGACGCGGAAAACAATGGATATCTAACTGGAGATATTAACTGGGTAAATGATGTTTACCCAGTTAATCAATTCTTCACTTTACTTCAAATTTACTTTTACTATTTTACTTACTAATTTACTTTTTTGACGGTTGAACTTCAATTAACCCAAGTAATATCAGTAATATCCATTGTTATCGTGTTCGTGTCCTTTGTTGGAAAGTTTTTTCACATCATTAAAAACGTGTTGTAACATAGACACTCACCTCAGAAGCGCGAGGTATAAATAATGAATGATGAAAAGCTGAGTTCGCTAAATCGTTAGCATAGTAAAGAACTGTTTAGTGCTGTTAAGGTTATAGTTGTGTGAGAAACTAAAAGTCTTTGAAAATGTAATAGTTATTACGAAACGCGTTCAAGTGTCGCCGCTCCAGACACGTAAGAATAGAATCCGCAGCATTTGGGAGAACCTTGACTTTTTCCATTTCGTCCTCAGTAAACAACACGACCCGGCCCAAATGTGAGAGACTGTGTTGACTTTTTACCGTCTTGTACTGTTTTCGGTCATATTTAATACAACCTCATGTAGCTATTGTATACTATATAATATGTCGTACCTAGTCGCCAGAACTCACTTTTTGGCCAACCTGGCACGCACCGACTTGGCCCTATCTTCCGCCCTCACGAAGTTGTCATGAAATAACTATATGTTTACTCAATTTTTTTCATGGACGTTCACCAGCACCTGTCACCCAGGGTAGAGATATGACCGACCCCCCCCCCCCCTACCTACAATCCCCTGAGTCCCCTAATACGTCTCTTTTATACAGCTAGGTTACGCGTTGAGAGCAGCACCGGACCCAGAGTTAGGTCGGTTAAGGTAGAGTTAAGAGTGCGTCGAAAACCACGATGTAAGATGTCATGGCAAATTGGGCTTCTGTTACGGCCCGCGACTCGGGCCTTGCAAGAAGTGAGGGCGCGGCGTTGTGGGCTACTAGCAGGTACGACATTACATATGATAACCTTGTATATCCATAATATAAAGGGAAATAAGCATTACTACTATATGATAGATTAAAATGATAGTAATATATATATAGATATATATATATTAGGTACTAAAGTGATTAATAGTGTTGAATATGACCGGAAGGGTAAAGTGTTTAGTAGGATGTATTCAACAACGAATTTTCTCAATATTTTCTATGTTTTTCTTCATTGTCGGGGTAGTTGAAAAAATATCTCCAAAGGTTTAGTTTTCACTATTTTCTGGTCATGAAGGCCTAGAAAAGCGTTTCTGAAGACAAGTCTTAGCTTTCAAGAGACAATTTTTTTGACATACTCAGAATGCGGCACTATAGATTAATTTGTATGGGTGAGGGGGGGGAAACAAATGTATTGGGAGGTATCAGGAAAACAACGTTTTGGGTGAGGTTATATGGTACAAATGTTTTGGGTGAGATTACAGGAAACAAATGTTTGGGTGAGTTATCAGGAAAAAATGTTGGGTGAGGTATTCAGGAAACAAATCATGGGGACAGGATCTCTTCCTGGCAGAACACGAAACAATGGGTATATTTATCTTCTTGTTTCTGTGCTGGTTCGGGGTCTTGAAATTGGGTAGAATGTAATGTGTGTTCAATTGGCTTTGTTGTTGGTGTTGACTTTTTTTTGATTGTGTAGGGCCTCGCTGATGTCGAGTCTCCGTACTATCGCGTTGTAATCTGTCGATAATTTATCGTGTTGCATGTTTAAGATTTCTCTGGTGTGGTCTGGTTGTGTGAGGATATTGTAGCTCCTTAGTGGGCCGTGTTGTTGGATGCATTGTTAAGTCGCTGGAAAGAGACGTTGTTGTCGTTGCCTATATACTGAGAGTCTTTGGGGCTGACAAGTGCTCCCAGTGGCATGGTAATGCATAGACGACAGCTGGTGTTCTTTCAGAGTTTGTTTAGTATGTCTGGAGGTTGTCGTTCATGAGGAGTTGGGGCCGGGCTTTTTTGTGTTTGGTGTAAACTGTCTAATTGTATCTTCTGATTTGTGGTCTGTGGGGATAACGTCTATCATAATATCTTTCAAGGAAACCTTCCCGTTTCTATGAGGACGTCAAAGAAGTTGGTGCGGAAACAGTCTAGTAGGGGGTACAAAGTGTTGGTGTTGCCGGTTGAAACTCTCTTCACGAGGTTGTTACGTGGCCCGCTTTCACCTTCTTTTGAGGCCGACTCAATGTTAACTGTTATGGAGCACATTGTCTAACTAGGACTGTGATTACTCTACAGAGATTCTGTCGAGCCTGCTTCCAACAGAGCTGGGAGTGTAAGAACAGTAAGAACACCTATAGTACGGCTAGAACTGTAGAGTAAGGCAGATCTTGGCAACAATGGCTTCTCAACTTAATACTCAGTAGTAAAACCGCATTGGTTTTACGCCCTCTTTCCGCATTGATTTGCTTCCTTCACCTCACCGCAAACATTTGTGTCTTTACTGTCACCTCAACCAAAAACGAATATGAAGCACGATCGTGAGTAGTAAAAGGAATATTGTCTTTGAAAATGTAGACAGTGTTCTTGCGAAACGTTCTAGTGCATCAGACCGAAAAATAGCTGTAAAATGAACTTTGGGAAGTTTACGATTAAGTATTCAACTACCCCGACAATGAAGAAAAACTAATAATATTGAGACTATTCGGTATTAGCCAGGTCATTAACCCCCATCACACTTTCAGTTGGTCATGTATCCAACAACATGTTCACAAGCAAAAGACGCGTATCCAGATATATAATATATATTATACACACTATTATCACTTATACTAGACTTTTATAGTATAATATAGAAGTAGCAAAAACTAACAAGCACTTGAATGGCCCAAAGGACTAGATACAACTGAAACGACTGGCGGTGTGAGTTGTTCCGGTACATACAGTACCTCGTCATCTATAATTAATCTATCAGAGATAATATTATGCCACTGAGTAGATTGTTGTTGTGTGTGTTTAAGAACAAATATGAAAGGAGGGGAGCGGCGGAGATTTCGGCTTAACTCAACTAAAACCTAACCACTCACCCTAATCATAACAAAGGCCTCGGTGAGCGAGTAGATTAGGTTTCACGGCGGCGAGGATTACACAGGTCCCAACAAGATCCTCTAAAATCTTCGCTGTCAGTTTGTACCGTTACATCCCCCAATGCGAACCCACCATCCCTTGCCCCTTCTCGCCCTCCTG
>WNGS01166703.1:18388-29535 GCA_020271785.1 Procambarus virginalis
GAAAGCAGGTAATGTAGTCCCGATATACAAGAAAGGGGATAGACAGGAGGCACTGAACTATAGGCCAGTGTCCCTAACTTGCATACCGTGCAAGCAGATGGAGAAGATTGTGCGAAGAAAGCTAGTGGAACATCTGGAGCGAAGGGACTTTGTAACACAGCACCAACATGGGTACAGGGATGGCAAGTCCTGCCTCATAGGGTTAAACGAATTCTACGACCAGGCAACAAAAATCAGGCAAGAAAGAGAGGTAATGGGCAGACTGTATATTTTTGGAATGTCAGAAAAAAATACAGAAAATAATACTTTGATGCATTACCACACAAGAGGTTAGTAAAAAAAGCTGGAGATGCAGGCTGGAGTGAAAGGGAAGGTACTCCATTGGATAAGGGAGTACCTAAGCAACAGAATAACAACGAGTCACTGTGAGGGTGAGGTCTCAGATTGGCGAGACGTCACAAGTGGAGTCCCGCAGGGGTCAGTCCTTGGACCTATACTGTTTCTGATATATGTAAATGATCTCCCAGAGGGTAAAGACTCGTTTCTCTCAATGTTTGCTGATGACGCAAAAATTATGAGGAGGATTGAAACAGAGGAGGATAGTAGGAGGCTACAAGATGACCTGGACAGATTGAATGAATGGTCCAACAAATGGCTGCTCAAGTTCAACCCGAGTAAATGCAAAGTAATGAAACTAGGCGGCGGAAACAGAAGGTCAGACACAGGATACAGAATAGGAGAGGAATTACTCCATGAAAAGGACAGAGAGAAAGATCTAGGGGTTGATATCACACCAAACCTGTCTCCTGAAGCCCACATAAAAAGAATTATGTCTGGGGCATATGTGAGGCTGGCTAACATCAGAACAGCATTCAGAAACCTGTGCAAGGAATCATTGTACACCACATATGTAAGACCAATCCTGGAGTATGCAGCTCCAGCATGGAGCCCATACCTTGTCAAGCACAAGACGAAGCTGGAAAGGTTCAGAGGTATGCCACTAGACTAGTCCCGGAACTAAGAGGCATGAGTCACGAGGAAAGGCTGCGAGAGATGCACCTTACGACACTGGAAGAGAGAAGAGTAAGGGGAGACATGATCACTACCTACAAAATCCTCAGATATATTGACAGGGAAGACAAGGATAAACTATTCAACACTGGTGGTACGCGAACAATGGGACACAGGTGGAAACTGAGTACTTAAATGAGCCACAGGGACGTTAGAAAGAACTTTTTCAGTGTCAGAGTAGTTAACGGATGGAATGCATTAGGCAGTGATGTGGTGAAGGCTGACTCCATACACAGTATCAAATGTAGATATGATAGAGCCCAGTAGGCTCAGGAATCTGTATACTAGTTGATTGAAAGTTGAGAGGCGGGACCAAAGAGCCAAAGCTCAACCCCCGCAACCACAAATAGGTGAGTACACACACACACACCCGGTCGTAGGGTTTCAGTAAATGTGGGATTTTGGATGCAGCTTCATCAATATGCCGGACGCCACACAATGACAGGAGAGAGGACGAGTGGGAAAAAAAGAAGACCCATTCTGGGTATCGGTCCACGAGGTCGAGAAGGAACAGAAATCGTCTCCCAAGATGCTGGAGTGTCATACACTTCCAAAAGAGAAGGTACGTGGACGTAAAAAAATCAAGGATTTCAAAATATATTTTTAACATAATACAAAGTTGTGATTGTTGACTGAATAGCTACAGGGGTATTCAATTGCATATTGGAATCTGAAGCTGCTAAGGTCTTGGTTGACACAAAATACAAGAAAATTACGTAAAGTGGAATCTTTCAGAGCATTAAACGTCACAAGATTAATTGCTCAGAGTGGATGGCGACTGAGGCCATGTCAGGCGTAACAATGAAGGAGAGCACACATGTCACACACAGTCTTCATCCACAAGGGTCACGATGGAGGACTATAGTGTACTGGTTAATGTTGTAAACATATACTGCCATGGACTGCCACTCTCGGACTGGCCTCATCAGTCACACCAGACGCAGCACCAGGCGCGACAACCAGGGCGCAACTCCATAGTCTCCCGAGACTGATGGATGCCTACTACTTGCTTTGTAAAAATATATAACAAAATACATATAACATGTTTATATAAACATATATAAACGATTTATAACAATAAAGAGAGCCAAAGGTGAGAGAAGACTCGGGAGATGAGAGCATCTGGCTGGTGAGGTGAGGGTTAAGACCCGTCATGGCGAAGAGCCTCTGCACGTGCAGCTGCGCCTCGGACGACGTCCCTACCACACCTTCTTCAAGACGGTTAGCTTCAGTAGGTTGCCCAGGATCAATGTCTCCCCGGCGGCCAGCACTCTCACCAGGCTCAGGGTTGACGATCAGGTCAACCAGGCTGTTATTCACAGCTGCACGCAGCCTGGCGTGTGAACCACAGCCCTGGCCTAACATTCTCTCGCTTTATTACCAACTCTTTAAGGTAAAGATTGAGCAGAAAAAAACAATTATGTTTTTATCCTTAAATTATTATAGCTACGTTTCAGGATCTCCAAATATGAAGGAAAAAGCAAACAAAGAATTTACTATTATCTTCGTGCACAATATCTTTAATTACCTACTGATGAGTGATCATCACACAGTAGTTGATGGCCGTCAACCCTCCCTCACAACTACCTCCTGGGATATATGTAACAAATGGAAACATTTACCAAGGCTGATTTCGAGCATCTCTTGGCCTGCGGGTTGCTTCAGTGGGTGCTTTAAGCACTTTATTAATATTCAAAGATGCTTCTCTATATTGGAAATTATTCAGTTGATATACACATAAAATATAAATATCAATGAATAAATAAACAGAGATATTAAGTTATATATAAACCTCTAGTCATCATGTAATTACGATCAAACCAACTTGTTTCTGAGGTTCTTGATGCTACGAATACACATTAGTTATGATCTGTTAATCTGGTTAACTTCCTCCACGCGTCCGTTGGTGGACTCGCTCCGGTCGTCGACAAGAACTGGTAAAACGCGAGAATAGAACAGCACAAGCTCATATGAACCTTTCTATATTTTATACAACTTCCATCGCCGATACTGGAGTCTGGATTAATACTCTTAATCTATCCCAAATTTCCCCCCCCCCGAGGGAAATTATATAATACTGGAGGCAGACTGATAAGAAAATGTCAGCAAGTTTTGGTCCAAAACTAATCATGATAATGAGAGAGTCAACAGCCTCGATACCAGATTCCTTTCTCTCTCAATTAAAATTCCTGAGCTTCTCCGTTCCGGAGGGCCTAGTATCGAGAGTATTAATACGACAACGTACGTGAGTGAACCATACTGGTGACCACGTCAGTGAACCATGTTGGTGACTACGTGAGTGAACCATGTTGGTGACCACGTGAGTGAACCATGCTGGTGACCACGTGAGTGTACCATACTGGTGACCACGTGAGTGAACCATACTGGTGACCACGTGAGTGTACCATACTGGTGACCACGTGAGTGAACCATGTTGGTGACCACGTGAGTGTACCATACTGGTGACCACGTGAGTGAACCATGTTGGTGACCACGTGAGTGAACCATGTTGGTGACCACGTGAGTGAACCATGTTGGTGACCACGTGAGTGTACCATGCTGGTGACCACGTGAGTGAACCATGTTGGTGACCACGTGAGTGAACCATGTTGGTGACCACGTGAGTGAACCATGTTGGTGACCACGTGAGTGAACCATGTTGGTGACCACGTGAGTGTACCATACTGGTGACCACGTGAGTGAACCATGTTGGTGACCACGTGAGTGAACCATGTTGGTGACCACGTGAGTGAACCATGTTGGTGACCACGTGAGTGTACCATGCTGGTGACCACGTGAGTGAACCATGTTGGTGACCACGTGAGTGAACCATGCTGGTGACCACGTGAGTGAACCATGTTGGCGACCACGTGAGTGAACCATGTTGGTGACCACGTGAGTGTACCATGCTGGTGACCACGTGAGTGTACCATGCTGGTGACCACGTGAGTGAACCATACTGGTGACCACGTGAGTGAACCATGCTGGTGACCACGTGAGTGAACCATGTTGGTGACCACGTGAGTGAACCATGTTGGTGTCCACGTGAGTGAACCATGTTGGTGACCACATGAGTGTACCATGCTGGTGACCACGTGAGTGTACCATGCTGGTGACCACGTGAGTGTACCATGCTGGTGACCACGTGAGTGAACCATACTGGTGACCACGTGAGTGAACCATGCTGGTGACCACGTCAGTGAACCATGTTGGTGACCACGTCAGTGTACCATGCTGGTGACCACGTCAGTGAACCATGTTGGAGACCACGTCAGTGAACCATGTTGGTGACCACGTCAGTGAACCATGCTGGTGACCACGTGAGTGAACCATGCTGGTGACCACGTGAGTGAACCATGTTGGTGACCACGTGAGTGAACCATGTTGGTGACCACGTGAGTGAACCATGTTGGTGACCACGTGAGTGTACCATGCTGGTGACCACGTGAGTGTACCATGCTGGTGACCACGTGAGTGAACCATACTGGTGACCACGTGAGTGAACCATACTGGTGACCACGTGAGTGAACCATGCTGGTGACCACGTGAGTGAACCATACTGGTGACCACGTGAGTGAACCATGCTGGT
The DNA here is from genome assembly GCA_020271785.1 of Procambarus virginalis. Lineage (NCBI taxonomy): Eukaryota > Metazoa > Arthropoda > Malacostraca > Decapoda > Cambaridae > Procambarus > Procambarus virginalis. The sequence goes on from WNGS01166703.1 coordinate 23,049, forward strand.
GACTACGTGAGTGAACCATGTTGGTGACCACGTCAGTGAACCATGCTGGTGACTACGTGAGTGAACCATGTTGGTGACCACGTGAGTGTACCATGCTGGTGACTACGTGAGTGAACCATGTTGGTGACCACGTGAGTGAACCATGTTGGTGACCACGTGAGTGAACCATGTTGGTGACCACGTGAGTGTAACATGCTGGTGACCACGTGAGTGAACCATGTTGGTGACCACGTGAGTGAACCATGTTGGTGACCACGTGAGAGAACCATGCTGGTGACCACGTCAGTGAACCATGTTGGTGACCACGTTAGTGTACCATGCTGGTGACCACGTCAGTGAACCATGTTGGAGACCACGTCAGTGAACCATGTTGGTGACCACGTCAGTGAACCATGCTGGTGACCACGTGAGTGAACCATGTTGGTGACCACGTCAGTGAACCATGTTGGTGACCACGTCAGTGAACCATGCTGGTGACCACGTGAGTGAACCATGCTGGTGACCACGTGAGTGAACCATGCTGGTGACCACGTGAGTGAACCATGCTGGTGACCACGTGAGTGAACCATGCTGGTGACCACGTGAGTGAACCATGCTGGTGACCACGTGAGTGAACCATGCTGGTGACCACGTGAGTGAACCATGCTGGTGACCACGTGAGTGAACCATGTTGGTGACCACGTCAGTGAACCATGTTGGTGACCACGTGAGTGAACCATGCTGGTGACCACGGGAGTGAACCATGTTGGTGACCACGTGTGTGTACCATGCTGGTGACCACGTGAGTGAACCATGCTGGTGACCACGTGAGTGAACCATGTTGGTGACCACGTGAGTGAACCATGCTGGTGACCACGTGAGTGAACCATGCTGGTGACCACGTGAGTGAACCATGCTGGTGACCACGTGAGTGAACCATGCTGGTGACCACGGGAGTGAACCATGCTGGTGACCACGGGTGTGTACCATGCTGGTGACCACGGGTGTGTACCATGCTGGTGACCACGGGTGTGTACCATGCTGGTGACCACGGGTGTGTACCATGCTGGTGACCACGGGTGTGTACCATGCTGGTGACCACGGTGTGTACCATGCTGGTGACCACGTCAGTGAACCATGCTGGTGACCACGTCAGTGAACCATGTTGGTGACTACGGGTGTGTACCATGCTGGTGACCACGGGTGTGTACCATGCTGGTGACCACGGGTGTGTACCATGCTGGTGACCACGGGTGTGTACCATGCTGGTGACCACGGGTGTGTACCATGCTGGTGACCACGGGTGTGTACCATGCTGGTGACCACGGGTGTGTACCATGCTGGTGACCACGTCAGTGAACCATGCTGGTGACCACGTCAGTGAACCATGTTGGTGACTACGGGAGTGTACCATGCTGGTGACCACGGGTGTGTACCATGCTGGTGACCACGGGTGTGTACCATGCTGGTGACCACGGGTGTGTACCATGCTGGTGACCACGGGTGTGTACCATGCTGGTGACCACGTCAGTGAACCATGCTGGTGACCACGTCAGTGAACCATGTTGGTGACCACGGGTGTGTACCATGCTGGTGACCACGTGAGTGAACCATGCTGGTGACCACGGGTGTGTACCATGCTGGTGACCACGTGAGTGAACCATGCTGGTGACCACGTGAGTGAACCATGTTGGTGACCACGGGTGTGTACCATGCTGGTGACCACGTGAGTGAACCATGTTGGTGACCACGTGAGTGAACCATGCTGGTGACCACGTGAGTGAACCATGCTGGTGACCACGTGAGTGAACCATGTTGGTGACCACGTCAGTGAACCATGTTGGTGACCACGTGAGTGAACCATGCTGGTGACCACGTCAGTGAACCATGTTGGTGACCACGTCAGTGAACCATGCTGGTGACCACGTGAGTGAACCATGCTGGTGACCACGTGAGTGAACCATGTTGGTGACCACGTGAGTGAACCATGTTGGTGACCACGTGAGTGAACCATGTTGGTGACCACGTGAGTGAACCATGCTGGTGACCACGTGAGTGAACCATGTTGGTGACCACGTGAGTGAACCATGCTGGTGACCACGTCAGTGAACCATGTTGGTGACCACGTCAGTGAACCATGTTGGTGACCACGGGTGTGAACCATGCTGGTGACCACGTGAGTGAACCATGCTGGTGACCACGGGTGTGTACCATGCTGGTGACCACGTGAGTGAACCATGCTGGTGACCACGTGAGTGAACCATGTTGGTGACCACGGGTGTGTACCATGCTGGTGACCACGTGAGTGAACCATGTTGGTGACCACGTGAGTGAACCATGCTGGTGACCACGTGAGTGAACCATGCTGGTGACCACGTGAGTGAACCATGTTGGTGACCACGTCAGTGAACCATGTTGGTGACCACGTGAGTGAACCATGCTGGTGACCACGTCAGTGAACCATGTTGGTGACCACGTCAGTGAACCATGCTGGTGACCACGTGAGTGAACCATGCTGGTGACCACGTGAGTGAACCATGTTGGTGACCACGTGAGTGAACCATGTTGGTGACCACGTGAGTGAACCATGTTGGTGACCACGTGAGTGAACCATGCTGGTGACCACGTGAGTGAACCATGTTGGTGACCACGTGAGTGAACCATGCTGGTGACCACGTGAGTGAACCATGTTGGTGACCACGTGAGTGAACCATGTTGGTGACCACGTGAGTGAACCATGTTGGTGACCACGTGAGTGAACCATCCTGGTGACCACGTGAGTGAACCATGCTGGTGACCACGTGAGTGAACCATGCTGGTGACCACGTGAGTGAACCATGCTGGTGACCACGTGAGTGAACCATGTTGGTGACCACGTGAGTGAACCATGTTGGTGACCACGTCAGTGAACCATGTTGGTGACCACGTCAGTGAACCATGTTGGTGACCACGTCAGTGAACCATGTTGGTGACCACGTCAGTGAACCATGTTGGTGACTACGTGAGTGAACCATGCTGGTGACCACGTCAGTGAACCATGTTGGTGACCACGTCAGTGAACCATGTTGGTGATCACGTCAGTGAACCATGTTGGTGACCACGTCAGTGAACCATGTTGGTGACCACGTGAGTGAACCATGCTGGTGACCACGTCAGTGAACCATGTTGGTGACCACGTCAGTGAACCATGTTGGTGACCATGTGAGTGAACCGTGTTGGTGACCACGGGAGTGAACCATGTTGGTGACCACGTCAGTGAACCATGTTGGTGACCACGTCTGTGAACCATGTTGGTGACCACGTGAGTGAACCATGTTGGTGACCACGTGAGTGAACCATGTTGGTGACCACGTGAGTGAACCATGTTGGTGACCACGTGAGTGAACCATGTTGGTGACCGCGTGAGTGAACCATGTTGGTGACCACGTGAGTGAACCATGTTGGTGACCACGTGAGTGAACCATGTTGGTGACCACGTGAGTGAACCATGTTGGTGACCACGTGAGTGAACCATGTTGGTGACCACGTGAGTGAACCATGCTGGTGACCACGTTAGTGAACCATGTTGGTGACCACGTGAGTGAACCATGTTGGTGACCACGTGAGTGAACCATGCTGGTGTCCACGTCAGTGAACCATGTTGGTGACCACGTGAGTGAACCATGTTGGTGACCACGTGAGTGAACCATGCTGGTGACCACGTCAGTGAACCATGCTGGTGACCACGTCAGTGAACCATGTTGGTGACCACGTGAGTGAACCATGCTGGTGACCACGTGAGTGAACAACGTCTCTTTCTAGGCGATTAACAATACACAAACAACAGGGCTCCATCAAGGAACATTTAATCTCCTCACACAAACAGAACATCACCTGAGAAATCTTAACAAACAACAGAAATTATCGACAGTTCCAATGATAACAGGAGACTCGACATCAGCGAGGCCTTTCACATCAAGAAGTCACCACCAGCAATAACAACCAATTAATGCACAACTATATTCTACCCCACTTCAATGCATCGTATAGGCCAATTGGCTCTCTGCAGTTACTCCCATTCTCCTGTACCCACCTCACCCAATACCCACCTCACCCAAACCAAGAAAAAGGAAGCGTTATGTCAAATGTTTCATACACAGTGTATCAAGTGTATCATAAATAAAGTTCATAAGTGTAGTATTAGGTGTAAAGAAGTCTTTGAGAATGTAAGAAGCCCTTACAAAACGCTTCTTGGCATCACAGATATCATCGATAGGTACAGTGATAGCAGGCGGCTCGACATCAGCGAGGCACTACACATCAAAAAAGTCAACACCAGCAATCAACAGCCAATAATGCACAACTATATTCTACCCCACTTCAAGGCACCGTATGGGCCAATAGGCCCTCTACAGTTACTTCCATTCTCATGTACCCACCTCACCCAATATATATATATATTATATATATATATATATATATATATATATATATATATATAATATATATATATATATATATATATATATATATATTTATATATATATATATATATATATATATATACACACACACACACATATATATATTCCCCATATTGGCACCAGAGGTGGTACCCTCACAAACTTTTATATATATATATATATATATATATATATATATATATATATATATATATATATATATACCTTAAGACCTTAAGAGGATGGATGGGAGGATTGAGGATATTGATGCTCATGATGCACTCTCCCTCATCACCAGATGTCTGTCCCTCCCCAGGTTAACCTACTTTCTGAGGTGTTTCCCATCTTACAGTAGCCAAAAACTAGCTGAGTATAACCTGTTACTGAAATCAATGCTAGAAAAAGCCCTTAACCTCTCTCTTGATGACCTACAGTGGAAACAAGCCTCTCTTCCCGTAAGACTTGGGGGCCTCGGAGTTCGAACAGCAACGCAAATCGCTGTTCCAGCCTTCCTGTCCTCCTTATCAGCATCCGACGACCTTGTGAAGGAAATTCTACCTGCCCACTTACATCAGCTGGCAGGTGTACATGATCCCAATTTTACTCGCTGTGCCACAGAGTGGGCCTCTCGTGCAGGCCCATCACCTCAACCACCATCCCAAAAGCCCACAAGCAATCCAGCTGGGATGGCCCCATTGTAGACCAAGTTGCTGCAGAGTGCCTGGGTGCTGCAACAACACAACACGACATTGCTCGCCTCACAGCAGTAGCAGCCCCACATGCAGGGGTTTTCCTATTAGCAACCCCAATGTCGGCAACTGGCACGCGTCTAACACCACACGCCCTCCGAATTGCTGTGGCCCTCCGCCTTGCTGCCCCAATCCACACCATATATAGGTGTATTTGCGGCGAGGTGGTGGCTGACAGGTACGGCCACCATGGCCTACTCTGCCAAAGCACAGGAGGATGGCACTCGAGGCACAGTGAAGTTAACGACATCATCAGAGGAGCCTCACCACAGCTGGATGCCCAGCTGAAAGAGAGCCCTGTTACCTAACGCCCCGTAACTCTGATGCTCTTATTGGTCGCCCGGATGGTATCACAGTGAACCCCTGGAAGAATGGCAAGCAGTTGGTATGGGACTACACGTGCGTATCAACCCTGGCTAACACCTACATTGACCTCAGTGTTGCACAACCAGGTGGCGCTGCCACCCACAGGGAAGCAGCCAAATCCCGTAAGTATAGAGAACTGGATCACCACTACAATTTTGTCCCCATTGCTTCTGAGACACTCGGCGCCTGGGGTAAAAGTGCTACCAGTTTTTTGAAGGAACTGGGTTCTAGGCTCATTGAAACAACAAGGGACCCTAGAGCTGCCAGCTTTCTTTTCCAGCGCCTCAGCGTGGCGATACAGAGGGGAAATGCGCACTGCATCCAGGGTTCCTGCCCGCCATCTGAGGAGCTGGAGGAACTCGACAACCTATGATAACCATCTTTGTAACCTATATGTAACTCCTTTTTTGTAACAAAGTTCAAATAAAGCAATATATATGTGTACATACAAAAGAATGGGGGTGGTAGGAGAAGATAATATTAGTGTTCAGTGAGAAACCACAAGGTCTCCTCTGAATAATTTTTATTTTCTTCTCCGAGCTATGGGTCCCCACATTGGCACCAGAGGTGGTACCCTCACAAACTTTTAAAATATATATATATATATATAATATATATATATAATATATATATATATATATATATATATATATATATATTATATATATATCATGTATATATAATATATATATATATATATATATATATATAATATATTATATAATATATATACATATATATATAATATATATATATATATATATATATTACGCACAACTATATTCTACCCACTTCAAGACTCCGCTCCAATATAGAAACATCAAAGAATATGGGCCATAGGGCCTTCTGCAGTTACAGATCTATTCTTCCCATTTAGCTTATACCCAGTGTTTCGTGTTCTGTGTTGTGTTCATCTCTACCCCAAACCATTGTAATATATATATTAGATAT
>WNGS01166703.1:31937-48060 GCA_020271785.1 Procambarus virginalis
CCTCCTCCCCTTCCCCTCTCTCTCTCTTTCCTTATTACAGTGTAGTCCTGGGGAAATGGAGTGGTCCTACTAATGAGAAAAGAATGGAGTTTCAAGGAGATGGCCATCCCGGGCTGCCAGGGATTCAGAGACTACATAACAGGCACCATGACAATGGGAGGACTAAAAGTAGTAGTAGCAGTGATATATAACCCTCCACAAAATGACAGAAGACCATGGCATGAGTATGACAACAACAACATGGCAGTTAACACTATAATTGAGAAGGCAGCCTCTGCTGCCTGTAGAAACAGATCCTATCTGCTCATCATGGGGGACTTCAATCACGGAAGGATAGACTGGGAGAACAAGAATCTGCATGGAGGAGAGGATACATGGAGAGCCAAGCTAATGCAGGTGGTGACAAGAAACTTTCTAAGGCAACGTGTCAAGGAAACCACTAGGATGAGAGGTAATGATGAACCAGCAAGACTCGACCTAGTCTTCACTCTGAACGACTCCGACATAAGGGAAATCGGTTTTGAGGCCCCAGTAGGAATGAGCGACCACAGTACATTGGTGTTTGAGTATCTGGTTGAAGAAGGGTTAATGAACTCGAGGAGGGGCACTGAAAGCAAAAGGCTGACTTTCCATAAGGGAAACTATGAGGAGTAAAGAAGATTCCTAACAGATATAATATGGGAAACAGAGCTCAGGGGAAAGACGGCCAAAGACATGATGGACTACATCACGCAGAAGTGCAAGGAGGCAGCAAACAAGTTTGTCCAGTACAAAAGAAAGATAACGAAATGAAGATGAGAAACCCATGGTTTAATCAGAGATGTAGGATAGCTAAGCAGCAAAGTAAAAGGGCGTGGAGAAACTATAGGAATAACAGGACACTTGAGAGCAGAGCAAGGTACCAGAGTGCCAGGAATGAATATGTCAGGATGAGAAGAGAGGCAGAAAGACAATACGAAAATGGCATCGCGAGCAAGGCAAAGACTCAATCAAAATTGCTGCACAGCCACATAAGGAGAAAAACAACAGTAAAGGAACAGGAAATGAAATTAAGGATAGGAGCAGAAGGATTCACTACAAACGACAAGGAAGTGTGTGAGGAACAGAATAAGAAATTCCAGGACGTCTTCACTTCAGAGCAAGGAGAAATTCCAGAGGTAAGAGAGGGAATAGTTAACCAGGAACCACTAGAAGAGTTTGAGATTACCAGTGGGGAAGTAAGGAAGTTGTTGCTAGAGTTGAATGTGACAAAGGCTATAGGCCCAGAGGGAATCTCCCCTTGGATACTAAAGGAAGGAGCAGAAGCACTGTGCTTGCCACCCTTCATAGTGAATAACAAATCCCTGGCAACAGGGGAACTGCCAGAAATTTGGAAAGCAGGTAATGTAGTCCCGATATACAAGAAAGGGGATAGACAGGAGGCACTGAACTACAGGCCAGTGTCCCTAACTTGCATACCGTGCAAGCAGATGGAGATGATTGTGCGAAGAAAGCTAGTGGAACATCTGGAGCGAAGGGACTTTGAACACAGCACCAACATGGGTACAGGGATGGCAAGTCCTGCCTCATAGGGTTAAACGAATTCTACGACCAGGCAACAAAAATCAGGCAAGAAAGAGAGGTAATGGGCAGACTTTATATTTTTGGATTGCCAGAAAGCCTTTGATACATTACCACACAAGAGGTTAGTAAAAAAGCTGGAGATGCAGGCTGGAGTGAAAGAGAAGGTACTCCATTGGATAAGGGAGTACCTAAGCAACAGAATAACAACGAGTCAATGTGAGGGGTGAGGTCTCAGATTGGCGAGACGTTACGAGTGGAGTCCCGCAGGGGTCAGTCCTTGGACCGATACTGTTTCTGATATATGTAAATGATCTCCCAGAGGGTAAAGACTCGTTTCTCTCAATGTTTGCTGATGACGCAAAAATTATGAGGAGGATTGAAACAGAGGAGGATAGTAGGAGGCTACAAGATGACCTGGACAGATTGAATGAATGGTCCAACAAACGGCTACTCAAGTTCAACCCGAGTAAATGCAAAGTAATGAAACTAGGCGGCGGAAACAGAAGGTCAGACACAGGATACAGAATAGGAGAGGAAGTACTCCATGAAAAGAACAGAGAGAAAGATCTAGGGGTTGATATCACACCAAACCTGTCTCCTGAAGCCCACATAAAAAGAATTACGTCTGCGGCATATGTGAGGCTATCTTGCGATCTTGTGGTTATCTTGCGATGATTTCGGGGCTTTAGTGTCCCCGCGGCCCGGTCCTCGACCAGGCCTCCACCCCCAAGAAGCAGCCCGTGACAGCTGACTAACACCCACGTACCTATTTACTGCTAGGTAACAGGGGCATAGGGTGAAAGAAACTCTGCCCATTGTTTCTCGCCGTCGCCTGGGATCGAACCCGGGACCAAAGGATCACAAGACCAGCGTGCTGTCCGCTCGGCCGACCGGCTGGCTAACATCAGAACAGCATTCAGGAACCTGTGCAAGGAATCATTGTATACCACATATGTAAGACCAATCCTGTAGTATGCAGCTCCAGCATGGAGCCCGTACCTTGTCAAGCACAAGACGAAGCTGGAAAAGGTTCAGAGGTATGCCACTAGACTAGTCCCGGAACTAAGAGGCATAAGTTACGAGGAAAGGCTGCGAGAGATGCACCTTACGACACTGGAAGAGAGAAGGGTAAGGGGAGACATGATCACTACCTACAAAATCCTCAGAGGTATTGACAGCGTAGACAAGGATAAACTATTCAACACTGGTGGTACGCGAACAAGGGGACACAGGTGGAAACTGAGTACCCAAATGAGCCACAGGGACGTTAGAAAGAACTTTTTCAGTGTCAGAGTAGTTAACGGATGGAATGCATTAGGCAATGATGTGGTGGAGGCTGACTCCATACACAGTATCAAATGTAGATATGATAGAGCCCAGTAGGCTCAGGAATCTGTACACTAGTTGATTGAAAGTTGAGAGGCGGGACCAAAGAGCCAAAGCTCAACCCCCGCAACCACAAATAGGTGAGTACACACACACACACCCGGTCGTAGGGTTTCAGTAAATGTGAGATTTGGGATGCAGCTTCATCAATATGCCGGACGCCACACAATGACAGGAGAGAGGACGAGTGGGAGAAAAAGAAGACCCATTCTGGGTATCGGTCCACGAGGTCGAGAAGGAACAGAAATCGTCTCCCAAGATTCTGGAGTGTCATACACTTCCAAAAGAGAAGGTACGCGGACGTAAAAAAATCAAGGATTTCAAAATATATTTTTAACATAATATAAAGTTGTGATTGTTGACTGAATAGCAACAGGGGTATTGAATTGCATATTGGAATCTGAAGCAGCTAAGGTCTTGGTTGACACAAAATACAAGACAATTACGTAAAGTGGAATCTTTCAGTGCATTAAACGTCACAAGATTAATTGCTGAGAGTGGATGGCGACTGAGGCCATGTCAGGCGTAACAATGAAGGAGAGCACACATGTCAAACACAGTCTTCATCCACAAGGGTCACGATGGAGGACTATAGTGTACTGGTTAATGTTGTAAACATATACTGCCATGGACTGCCACTCTCGGACTGGCCTCATCAGTCACACCAGACGCAGCACCAGGCGCGACAACCAGGGCGCAACTCCATAGTCTCCCGAGACTGATGGATGCTTACTACTGGCTTTGTAAAAATATATACCAAATACATATAACATGTTTATATAAACATATTTAAACGATTTATAACAATAAACAGAGCCAAAGGTGAGAGAAGACTCGGGAGATGAGAGCCTGGTCACCAGTATCTGGCTGGTGAGGTGAGGGTTAAGACCCGTCATGGCGAAGAGCCTCTGCCCGTGCAGCTGCGCCTCGGACGACGTCCCTACCACACCTTCTTCAAGACGGTTAGCTTCAGTAGGTTGCCCAGGATCAATGTCTCCCCGGCGGCCAGCACTCTCACCAGGCTCATGGTTGACGATCAGGTCAACCAGGCTGATATTCACAGCTGCACGCAGCCTGGCGTGTGAACCACAGCCCTGGCCTAACATTCTCTCGCTTTATTACCAACTGTTTAAGGTAAAGATTGAGCAGAAAAACAATTATGTTTTTATCCTTAAATTATTATAGCTACGTTTCAGGATCTCCAAATATGAAGGAAAAAGCAAGCAAAGAATTTACTATTATCTTCGTGCACAATATCTTTAATTACCTACTGATGAGTGATCATCACACAGTAGTTGATGGCCGTCAACCCTTCCCTCACAACTACCTCCTGGGATATATGTAACAAATGGAAACATTTACCAAGGCTGATTTCGAGCATCTCTTGGCCTGCGGGTTGCTTCAGTGGGTGCTTCAAGCACTTTATTAATATTCAAAGATGCTTCTCTATACTGGAAATTATTCAGTTGATATACACATAAAATATAAATATCAATGAATAAATAAACAGAGATATTAAGTTATATATAAACCTCTAGTCATCATGTAATTACGATCAAACCAAATTGTTTCTGAGGTTCTTGATGCTACGAATACACATTAGTTTTGATCTGTTAATCTGGTTAACTTCCTCCACGCGTCCGTTGGTGGACTCGCTCCGGTCGTCGACAAGAACTGGTAAAACGCGAGACGTAGAACAGCACAAGCTCATATGAACCTTTCTATATTTTATACAACTTCCATCGACGATACTGGAGTCTGGATTAATACTCTTAATCTATCCCAAATTTCCCCCCCCCCGAGGGAAATTATATAATACTGGAGGCAGACTGATAAGAAAATGTCAGCAAGTTTTGGTCCAAAACTAATCATGATAATGAGAGAGTCAACAGCCTCGATACCAGATTCCTTTCTCTCTCAATTAAAATTCCTGAGCTTCTCCGTTCCGGAGGGCCTAGTATCGAGAGTATTAATACGACAACGTACGTGAGTGAACCATACTGGTGACCAAGTCAGTGAACCATGTTGGTGACTACGTGAGTGAACCATGTTGGTGACCACGTGAGTGAACCATGCTGGTGACAACGTGAGTGTACCATACTGGTGACCACGTGAGTGAACCATACTGGTGACCACGTGAGTGTACCATACTGGTGACCACGTGAGTGAACCATGTTGGTGACCACGTGAGTGTACCATACTGGTGACCACGTGAGTGAACCATGTTGGTGACCACGTGAGTGAATCATGTTGGTGACCACGTGAGTGAACCATGTTGGTGACCACGTGAGTGTACCATGCTGGTGACCACGTGAGTGAACCATGTTGGTGACCACGTGAGTGAACCATGTTGGTGACCACGTGAGTGAACCATGTTGGTGACCACGTGAGTGAACCATGTTGGTGACCACGTGAGTGTACCATACTGGTGACCACGTGAGTGAACCATGTTGGTGACCACGTGAGTGAACCATGTTGGTGACCACGTGAGTGAACCATGTTGGTGACCACGTGAGTGTACCATGCTGGTGACCACGTGAGTGAACCATGTTGGTGACCACGTGAGTGAACCATGCTGGTGACCACGTGAGTGAACCATGTTGGCGACCACGTGAGTGAACCATGTTGGTGACCACGTGAGTGTACCATGCTGGTGACCACGTGAGTGTACCATGCTGGTGACCACGTGAGTGAACCATACTGGTGACCACGTGAGTGAACCATGCTGGTGACCACGTGAGTGAACCATGTTGGTGACCACGTGAGTGAACCATGTTGGTGTCCACGTGAGTGAACCATGTTGGTGACCACATGAGTGTACCATGCTGGTGACCACGTGAGTGTACCATGCTGGTGACCACGTGAGTGTACCATGCTGGTGACCACGTGAGTGAACCATACTGGTGACCACGTGAGTGAAACATGCTGGTGACCACGTCAGTGAACCATGTTGGTGACCACGTCAGTGTACCATGCTGGTGACCACGTCAGTGAACCATGTTGGAGACCACGTCAGTGAACCATGTTGGTGACCACGTCAGTGAACCATGCTGGTGACCACGTGAGTGAACCATGCTGGTGACCACGTGAGTGAACCATGTTGGTGACCACGTGAGTGAACCATGTTGGTGACCACGTGAGTGAACCATGTTGGTGACCACGTGAGTGTACCATGCTGGTGACCACGTGAGTGTACCATGCTGGTGACCACGTGAGTGAACCATACTGGTGACCACGTGAGTGAACCATACTGGTGACCACGTGAGTGAACCATGCTGGTGACCACGTGAGTGAACCATACTGGTGACCACGTGAGTGAACCATGCTGGTGACTACGTGAGTGAACCATGTTGGTGACCACGTCAGTGAACCATGCTGGTGACTACGTGAGTGAACCATGTTGGTGACCACGTGAGTGTACCATGCTGGTGACTACGTGAGTGAACCATGTTGGTGACCACGTGAGTGAACCATGTTGGTGACCACGTGAGTGAACCATGTTGGTGACCACGTGAGTGTAACATGCTGGTGACCACGTGAGTGAACCATGTTGGTGACCACGTGAGTGAACCATGTTGGTGACCACGTGAGAGAACCATGCTGGTGACCACGTCAGTGAACCATGTTGGTGACCACGTTAGTGTACCATGCTGGTGACCACGTCAGTGAACCATGTTGGAGACCACGTCAGTGAACCATGTTGGTGACCACGTCAGTGAACCATGCTGGTGACCACGTGAGTGAACCATGTTGGTGACCACGTAAGTGAACCATGCTGGTGACCACGTCAGTGAACCATGTTGGTGACCACGTGAGTGAACCATGCTGGTGACCACGTGAGTGAACCATGCTGGTGACCACGTGAGTGAACCATGCTGGTGACCACATGAGTGAACCATGCTGGTGACCACGTGAGTGAACCATGTTGGTGACCACGTCAGTGAACCATGTTGGTGACCACGTGAGTGAACCATGCTGGTGACCACGGGAGTGAACCATGTTGGTGACCACGGGTGTGTACCATGCTGGTGACCACGTGAGTGAACCATGCTGGTGACCACGTGAGTGAACCATGTTGGTGACCACGTGAGTGAACCATGCTGGTGACCACGTGAGTGAACCATGCTGGTGACCACGTGAGTGAACCATGCTGGTGACTACGTGAGTGAACCATGCTGGTGACCACGGGAGTGAACCATGCTGGTGACCACGGGTGTGTACCATGCTGGTGACCACGGATGTGTACCATGCTGGTGACCACGGGTGTGTACCATGCTGGTGACCACGGGTGTGTACCATGCTGGTGACCACGGGTGTGTACCATGCTGGTGACCACGTCAGTGAACCATGCTGGTGACCACGTCAGTGAACCATGTTGGTGACTACGGGTGTGTACCATGCTGGTGACCACGGGTGTGTACCATGCTGGTGACCACGGGTGTGTACCATGCTGGTGACCACGGGTGTGTACCATGCTGGTGACCACGGGTGTGTACCATGCTGGTGACCACGGGTGTGTACCATGCTGGTGACCACGTCAGTGAACCATGCTGGTGACCACGTCAGTGAACCATGTTGGTGACTACGGGTGTGTACCATGCTGGTGACCACGGGTGTGTACCATGCTGGTGACCACGGGTGTGTACCATGCTGGTGACCACGGGTGTGTACCATGCTGGTGACCACGGGTGTGTACCATGCTGGTGACCACGTCAGTGAACCATGCTGGTGACCACGTCAGTGAACCATGTTGGTCACTACGGGTGTGTACCATGCTGGTGACCACGTGAGTGAACCATGCTGGTGACCACGGGTGTGTACCATGCTGGTGACCACGTGAGTGAACCATGCTGGTGACCACGTGAGTGAACAATGTTGGTGACCACGGGTGTGTACCATGCTGGTGACCACGTGAGTGAACCATGTTGGTGACCACGTGAGTGAACCATGCTGGTGACCACGTGAGTGAACCATGCTGGTGACCACGTGAGTGAACCATGTTGGTGACCACGTCAGTGAACCATGTTGGTGACCACGTGAGTGAACCATGCTGGTGACCACGAGAGTGAACCATGCTGGTTGATACCTGGTTGATGACTACGTGAGGTGGTGACTACGTGAGTGAACCATGTTGGTGACCACGTGAGTGAACCATGTTGGTGACCACGTGAGTGAACCATGTTGGTGACCACGTGAGTGAACCATGTTGGTGACCACGTGAGTGAACCATGCTGGTGACCACGTCAGTGAACCATGTTGGTGACCACGTGAGTGAACCATGCTGGTGACCACGTGAGTGAACCATGTTGGTGACCACGTGAGTGAACCATGTTGGTGACCACGTGAGTGAACCATGTTGGTGACCACGTGAGTGAACCATCCTGGTGACCACGTGAGTGAACCATGCTGGTGACCACGTGAGTGAACCATGCTGGTGACCACGTGAGTGAACCATGCTGGTGACCACGTGAGTGAACCATGTTGGTGACCACGTCAGTGAACCATGTTGGTGACCACGTCAGTGAACCATGTTGGTGACCACGTCAGTGAACCATGTTGGTGACCACGTCAGTGAACCATGTTGGTGACCACGTGAGTGAACCATGCTGGTGACCACGGGTGTGTACCATGCTGGTGACCACGTCAGTGAACCATGCTGGTGACCACGTCAGTGAACCATGTTGGTGACTACGGGTGTGTACCATGCTGGTGACCACGGGTGTGTACCATGCTGGTGACCACGGGTGTGTACCATGCTGGTGACCACGGGTGTGTACCATGCTGGTGACCACGGGTGTGTACCATGCTGGTGACCACGGGTGTGTACCATGCTGGTGACCACGTCAGTGAACCATGCTGGTGACCACGTCAGTGAACCATGTTGGTGACTACGGGTGTGTACCATGCTGGTGACCACGGGTTTGTACCATGCTGGTGACCACGGGTGTGTACCATGCTGGTGACCACGGGTGTGTACCATGCTGGTGACCACGGGTGTGTACCATGCTGGTGACCACGTCAGTGAACCATGCTGGTGACCACGTCAGTGAACCATGTTGGTGACCACGTGAGTGAACCATGTTGGTGACCACGTGAGTGAACCATGTTGGTGACCACGTGAGTGAACCATGCTGGTGACCACGTCAGTGAACCATGTTGGTGACCACGTGAGTGAACCATGCTGGTGACCACGTGAGTGAACCATGTTGGTGACCACGTGAGTGAACCATGTTGGTGACCACGTGAGTGAACCATGTTGGTGACCACGTGAGTGATCCATGTTGGTGACCACGTGAGTGAACCATGTTGGTGACCACGTGAGTGAACCATGTTGGTGACCACGTCAGTGAACCATGTTGGTGACCACGTGAGTGAACCATGTTGGTGACCACGTGAGTGAACCATACTGGTGACCACGTCAGTGAACCATGTTGGTGACCACGTGAGTGAACCATGTTGGTGACCACGTGAGTGAACCATGCTGGTGACCACGTCAGTGAACCATGTTGGTGACCACGTGAGTGAACCATGTTGGTGACCACGTGAGTGAACCATGCTGGTGACCACGTCAGTGAACCATGCTGGTGACCACGTCAGTGAACCATGTTGGTGACCACGTGAGTGAACCATGCTGGTGACCACGTGAGTGAACAACGTCTCTTTCTAGGCGATTAACAATACACAAACAACAGGACTCCATCAAGGAACATTTAATCTCCTCACACAAACAGAACATCACCTGAGAAATCTTAACAAACAACACAGAAATTATCGACAGTTCCAATGATAACAGGAGACTCGACATCAGCGAGGCCTTTCACATCAAGAAGTCACCACCAGCAATCAACAACCAATTAATGCACAACTATATTCTACCCCACTTCAATGCATCGTATAGGCCAATTGGCTCTCTGCAGTTACTCCCATTCTCCTGTACCCACCTCACCCAATACCCACCTCACCCAAACCAAGAAAAGGAAGCGTTATGTCAAATGTTTCATACACAGTGTATCACAGTGTATCATAAATAAAGTTCATAAGTGTAGTATTAGGTGTAAAGAAGTCTTTGAGAATGTAAGAAGCCCTTACAAAACGCTTCTTGGCATCACCGATATCATCGATAGGTACAGTGATAGCAGGCGGCTCGACATCAGCGAGGCACTACACATCAAAAAAGTCAACACCAGCAATCACAGCCAATTAATGCACAACTATATTCTACCCCACTTCAAGGCACCGTATGGGCCAATAGGCCCTCTACAGTNCCACACACACACACACACACACACACACACACACACACACAACACACACACACACACACACACACACACACACACACACACACACACACAACACCACCACCCCTCTCTGCATAGAAACCCTCCTTCCCCTCACCCTACTTGCCCCCACCCAACCCTCCCTCCCCCCCACCCCATTCTGACCCCGACACCCCATCCCCATTCCCATCATGTCCCCCCTCCCACCTTTCCCCCACCTGTCCCCCCTCCCCCTTCATGCCATACCCTCCCTATCCATCCTCCCCCCCTCACCCCGTATCCTCCATGTCCCCCCTATCTCCTTAACCCACACAGTACCTGTCCCCCCTTCCCTTTAACCCCCACCCCCACCCCAAATTCCTCTGAGACCCTGTAAACCACCTCACAGATCCTCTCACCCACAGAACAGCTTCCCACACCATCCAACCCGTTCTCGCACTTTCGTATAGTCAATATTGACTTATTAAATACTTGCATATGTGACATACTAAACATACTAGTTTACCTTGAAAAGCTTCATAGAAAACACCGACTTTACCTAACCTTCTTAGTATGTTAAGATAAGCATCTTATTGCTTCATAATTACAATTATTACTTAACCTATTATAGGTATAGGTTAGGTAAAAATTGTAATTACGAAGCAATAAGATGCTTATCTTAACATACTAAGATGGTTAGGTAAGGTCAGTTTTTTCTATGAAGCTTTTCAAGGTAAACTCGTATGTTTAGCATGTCACATATGCACGTATTTAATAAGTCAATATTGACTGTAAGAAAGTGAAAGAATGGGTTGCACCAGCAGAATGCTCGCCAAGAAAGGGACATGAAAATGATCAGAAGAAAGTGAGCTTCAAGGCGATGTACACTAACATAGATGGGATTACAAATAAAACAAGTGACTTGGAGAATGGGCACTAGAAGAAAACCCAGACATAATAGCACTCACAGAAACAAAGCTAACGAAAATCATAACAAACGCAGTGTTTCCACAGGGCTACTATGTAGTGAGGAAAGAGAGAGAAGGGAGAGGAGGAGGTGGTGTAGCTTTGCTACTAAGAGAAGGTTGGAGTTTCGAAGAGATGGTAATTCAGAACTGTGAAGGTTTCAGTGACTACATATCAGGCACCATAGCAACTAGAGGACAGAAAATTATAGTAGTAGTCATATATAACCCCCCACCAAATGACAAAGACCCAGACAGGAATATGATAGAAACAACTTGGCCACCATCAATATAATAGAGACAGCAGCTTCTGTGGCTAGCAGGAACGGATCCAGACTACTAATCATGGGAGACTTCAACCATGGGAAGACAGATTGGGGGGAACAGAGACCCACATGGAGACTCAGACACATGGAGAGCTAAGCTGCTGGATGTGGCAACAAGAAACTTTCTAAGTCAACATGTCAAGGGACCGACAAGAATGAGAGGAGGGGATGAACCAGCCTTGCTTGATCTGATATTTACCCTAAATGAGTCGGATATAAGGGAAGTTAAGTTAAAAGCCCCATTGGGAATGAGTGATCATAGTGTATTGAGCTTTGAGTACCTGGTTGAGCTAGGAATTATCACCCCCAAAAAAGAACTGGGAACCAAAGGGCTGGTGTACCGAAAGGGAAACTGTGAGGAGATGAAAAAGTTCCTATGGGATATACATTGGGACACAGAACTCGGAACCAAGTCCGTACAAGACATGATGGACTATTTCACCCAAAAATGTCAGGAGGCTGTAAGCAGGTTTGTCCCAGCCCGACAGGAAAAAACAGAGAAGCAAAGGAAGAATCCGTGGTTTAATAAGGAATGTATGAAAGCAAAGGAGCTGAACAAAAGGGCATGGAGGAACTTCCGTAATAACAAAACACCAGAAAGTAGAGAGAGATACCTGAGAACCAGGAACGAGTATGTTAGTGTGAGAAGAGAAGCTGAGAAAAGGTATGAAAATTATATAGCTAATAAAGCCAAGACCGAACCAAAGCTACTACACAGTCACATCAGGAGGAAGACAACAGTGAAGGAACAGGTGATGAAACTTAGGGTGGGCAAGGACAGGCACACAGAGAATGACAAAGAGGTGTGTGAACGGCGTCACGGCGCTGGGAGGGACAGCAGCAAACCAGTTGACCTTGGATAGGTTCGAAATTACAAGAGATGAGGTCAAGAAGCACCTATTAGAGCTGGATGTGAGAAAAGCTGTTGGGCCAGACGGAATCTCACCATGGGTATTGAAAGAGTGTGCAGGAGCACTTTGTTGGAAATAACCAACAGTTCTATACATCATTGTATTTATATAACCGAAGTAGTTACTAAAATTACTAACTTATAAATTTAATCATTATCATGATTTATTCATTGCCAAATTCTTCCTAGTACGTGAGGAACGACAGGCAGCAACATGAATTTTCTCCACATTTAGTTGAATTTATAACAAGAGTCCAGTTTATCATTTCATTTACTAAAAATAGTTAAGTTTGATTTCGTAGTATACTATTACTTACTGGAACTCCCTTATTTAACTAACATTTAAGTATTCTAGAGGAAATTACTTTGATGCAAATGATTTACTTTAATTTCCTCGATTGGCTGCACAACTTTTAGTAAGCCAATTTATGTTACTAGAACTTCTATTTTATCACAGAAGAATTTAATGTGATATTAATACTTGTTATTACCTCTTCCTTCCTTAGTCAATTGCGATAAATACATATTCATTTACGCTCGAAAGCCGCGCATGCGCAATAAGGAGCAGGAAGAAGAAGGGAGAGCGTCACTTGACTCGAGACAGAGCACGGACGCCATTAAGAGCGTGTAGCAGAGTTGTGCTTGACCTATTATTTTCGCTCCCACGATCAATTGAGCGGTGCCACGTTATCTGGCACAACACAGCCGTGTCATAGACTATTATACGAGCATCTCCAGAGTCAACGTCTTTCAAGCAGCAGCTGGAGGACGAAGAGTTGCTCAAGTCTTCACATCAACGACACGAGGCTCGGCCGCTAAGTTTACCCTTTTTGTTATTATGTGGCCACTATTAACATTTAGGCTACCAGTCGTTAGGCCGAATGCAAACCAACAAAAGCTAGTACGTGTCTTAATTAAATTTACCATCTAATTAGATGATTATCAGTTTATTTCTATGATACAAATTGTTCAGACATTAGCTGATAATTTACTACCGTCATTCTCATGATTTAGGATGTAAATGTAATTACCTATTGTGTAGAAGATATCTACAATGTAATTTCCTTTCAGTACCAAGGCGACTTCAACCGAGGTGCTAGGCTTCCCCACCGTTCTGTGCAACAATTTACCCTATGCAACACGTCGTCGGTGGAGTGTAGCAACCGATTACACCTCACTAGCTCCACAGCTAAGCTGTCCATTTTTCCATCAGTAGCAATAACTCCATAGTTACAGTAGTGATCTCCTAAAGAGATCAATTATACTAACCCTTTGATTTACTGATGCTGTTCAACATTTCAGTAGTATATTGAGGTGCATTTACCTCCATCAATATTATATTCTACATTTATTGATTTTCATATTTGATTTACTCTGGTGAAGAACCAGCACCAGAATAATGCTAGGGATGTATTAATCTTTTAGCATGTAACCCCCCAATTTTGTGTAGTTAATTTGACTCCATTCATATAAGCATTACAGTTTTACCAAGATCCATAGGACACTAGTTCCTAGGATCAGTTTTTTCCATTGTCTCTTTGTTTTCCACTTTTTCTCAAAAAGTGGTGGTCCTTCATAGCTATCGAAGTATATATATATATATATATTATATATATATATATATATATATATATATATATATATATATCATATATAATCATTAATTATTAATTACTGGGTCTCAGAACCCAAACAAGTTATTAGTTATTGGAGTCAGGTTTTAGAGAGAGAGAGAGAGAGAGAGATTTTTTTTATTTTTTTTTGTATATTTGATATATATAGATAGATAGAGCGAGAGATAGATAGAGATAGAAAAAGAGATAGGAGAGATATATGATCTAGATATAGTATATCATAGACAGCATTGCTCCGAGCGTCCTACTTTGTTTTTTTATTTTGTGGTGGAACTGTCCGATTTAGATAGTGTATGGAGGGGGGGGGGAAAGTGAGAGTGAGAGAGGGGGAGGGAGTGGTAAGACAGGGAGCGAGTAGGGAGTAGAGGGGAAGCTATGAGGGAGAGGAGGAAGGGGTCGCAGGGGAGAGAGAGGGGAAGTGGCTAGGAGGTGGGGTGGGGTGGGGAGAGAGGTAATGGTCGCTTCTCGCTTAGGGTGTCGAATCCTGTGTTCGTGATTTTGTTTTGCGTGTTACTCCACCTTATTGTACTCACCGAATTGTGCGTGCCAGGTGTGTTGAGCTCTGGCTCTTTGGTCCCGGCCTCTCAACTGTCAACAAACAGGTGTACAGATTCCTGAAGCCTATTGGGCTCTATCATATCTTACACTTGAAACTGTGTATGGAGTCAGCCTCCACCACATTACTGCCTAATGCACTCCACCTTTGTCAACCAGTTGCTGACAGTAAAAAAAAGTTTTTTCTAATATCCTTTCTGTGTGGCTCTTCATTGGGCACTCAACTTTCCACCTGTGTCCCCTCTAGTGCGTGTTGCCCCTTGTGTTTAAATAACCTGTCCTTTATCCTACCCTGTCGATTCCCTTTGAGAATCTTGAATGTGGTGATCATGTCACCCCCCAACTCTTCCTGTCTTTCCAAACGAAGTGAGGTTTAAATTCCCGTAGTCTCTCCTCGTAGCTCATACCTGCTCAAGTCGGGTACTAGTCTGGTGACAAACCGTTTTGACCCTTTTCCAGTTTAGTCCTTATGATTGACTAGATATGGGCTCCATGCTGGAGCCGCACATACTCCAGGATTGGTCTGACATATGTGGTATACTAATGTTCCTGAAAGATTCCTTACGCAATTTTCTAAATGCCGTTCTTATTTTAGCCACTTGGGCATATGCCCGTGATGTTATCCTCTTGATATGAGCTTCAGGGGACAGGTCTGGCGTGATATCAATCCCCAGGTCATTCTCTCTCTTTGACTCCTGAAGTATTTTTCGTCTCCCAAATGATACATTGTATCTGGTCTCCTGATTCCTACCCCTATCTGCATTGTATTACATTTTGTTTGGGTAAAATCTAACAACCATTTGTTCGACCATTCCTGCAGCTTGGTCCCAGGTCTTCTTGAAGCCTCAAGCTGTCCTCCTCTGTCTTATCCTTCTTATAATTTTGGCGTCGTCAGCAAACATTGAGAGGAAGGAGTCTAATCCTCGGGAAGGGATCATTTACGTATATCAGAAACAGGATAGGGTCAAGCCAGAGCCCGGGGGGGGGGGGTGTGGGACTCTTCCACTGGTGACTTCACGCCATCTGAGGTCTCACTGCCTCACTGTAACTCTCTGTCTTCCTATTGCTTAGGTACTCCCTTATCCACTGGAAGCCCTACCAATTACTCTCGCCTGTTTCTACCAGATTATGCATCAACCTTTTTGGCGTACTGTGTCAAAAGGCTTTCCCGACAGTCCAAAAAAAATGCCGTCCGCCCATCCTTCTCTTTCTTGCTAATCTTTGTCACCTGATCGTAGAGATCTATCAAGCCTGTAAGGCAAGATTACCCTCCCCTGAACCATGTTGATGGGTTGTCACGAAGTCTCTTCTCTCCAGATGTGTTACTAGGTTTTTCTCACAATCTTCTCCATCACCTTGCATGGTATACAAGTTAAGGACACTGGCCTGTAGTTCAGTGCCTCTTGTCCTGTCACCCTTTTTGTATATTTGTACTACATTAACAGTCTTCCATATTCTGTAGTAGGCTCCTCCCATTTCCACTGACCTACTATACACTATGGAGAGTGCAAAGCAGAGTGTTGGG